>JAMKCH010015884.1:0-22709 GCA_023653785.1 Ophioderma brevispina
TTCAAATTATACATGAGGTAAGACCCCCCCCGTAGTACAACACTGTCATAACCCAACTCCTTTGACCCGATAATATGGGTTATAGATGCCAGAATGAAGCCTTTGTCAGTTTCAGATCCGAGATATTGTCCCAAACTGATTTCAAAATGGCCGCCATTTTGAAATTATGCAATTAGGCAGGAATAAAGTGATGCAATGATATAATAATGTTATATTTAAAGTTCCTAGACCCCAAAAAACAGGGTATAGACAACAAACCTGAAAACAATCTAGATCCAAGATATGGTAAAATTAGTTTAAATGGTGGCCATGTTTGAATTTATGTAAATTAGGCACTGTTCCATTACTCCGAATGGGAAACCTTTTGGATGGTGTTTTTGTTAGCTATTGCATGTTAAATGAAGGTAAAGCGGTTTCTGTTGTTACAATTTGGTTTGGGTTCAAATCGTATTTTGACTGGCTATTACTGATGTTTGGTTTCGCTCTCGGAAATTTGGGGCGATGGCGTACGGACTTCAGACATGACGAGCAAAACATTAAACTGTAGGAGCGACGGATTGCGTGCGGGACGCCTCATAACAACGAGATGGACTTGAAATGAATAACACAGATAAGAGCTGGTGACAGGAAGACCGCGGTAAAAGATGGACGTGGCAAGTATGAGAAGGTGGAAATTTGACCCATGAGTTACTGTTGCTGTGTTCATCAGTGTGAATTATCAACCAGAACACCTTATCTTAGAATTGATTTGTTCATCGCTGTGCCTAACCAACGGAGAGTGATTGGAATGACAGAATTGGGCGCAATGACGGGAATCCCTGCATCTAATGTGAGCGCCATATGGCAGACACACCTGTTTTTCTTCTCCTATATTGCTGCGACTTTGCCTTGTTATTGTAAAGTTTTTGCTAAAAATGTGCTACAGTGTTAATTACGGGGCTGTAGTGGACACTACTGGACAATTTGGAAGGATATTATACATCTATGGAAGTGAATTTTTGACTCTGCTTCTACTAAAAAGTGTGTGTTTTATATGGCTATGGTACACACTAGCCCATTGGGCTAGTAAATCCCTGGCCGCATTGGGCACTACTCTTCCGGTGGCCCTTGGTTTTGGCTGTTGGCCTGGCGATAAAAAAAAAAAAAGTACAACATATTGATTCAATCAATACTTTATTGATTGGGGATCTCAGGACATAATGTGTGCTATCTAGAAATCACCTACTAGAGTTAAACACGCACCGTGTGTTCCTGCAAGACTACCCATTGAGGACTGGAACACTATACTCATCTTGGTTTGAATGTAAAGCCGCGCACCAGGAGAGTAAAAGGGCAGTGGAGACTCAAGTCTGCTACATGTGCATGGCCACCTCCCCACTACGCTCTTCTGAATTTTGGATTATGGAACTCACAGTCAATTAGAAACAAGACAATCACTCTGTGTGATGTAATTTTCATCATAAATTGGAACATATGTTTCTCACAGAAACGTGGTCAAGGACTTGATCAGGTTGGACTTGGTACATGTGCCCGCATGGGTACTGTTATCAATGCTTTTCGTGATGCCGATAATCGTGTGGAGGTATTGTGCTGTTTTTAAGTCGCGTCTTGATCTCGAATGCACGGACTCATCTTCTATAAATCCAATGTTACTTTTGAGATATGGTAACATTCGTTCAAGAAAACTCAACGTAACTTTGCTATAGTTTATAGACCATCGTCTTCTCGAGTGTCTGCAGATTTATATGATGAATTGAAGAGTACTAAGTTCTGTGATCTATGCCTGGTGGACAATGGTCTTGGGGACTCAATTTCATCAACAAGCCAAATGAAGTGAAGTCCTTTGTCTCCATTTTGGCAGTCTTAATTCCAACAGTGATTATCGCGGCCCAACTCACATAGTCAGGTAACAACCCTCGACTTCAGTTACGCTTAGAGATGAAGAGTCAATTGTTAAAATGTCTGACAATTATCCAATGCATGTGTGTGATCACTTCTTAATAAGCCGTAGTATGGGCATTGAGAAGCTGCACAATGAGAGGCAAACTTACACATCTAGGAACTTCGTGAAATTACTCATCAGTCTTTTGCCAAAGACCTCTCTTCCAGATTGCTGGTAGCAAGATGAAAGCAATGTAAATGATTGTGATGGGTTCAATCAACGTCTGTAGTGCGGTATGGATTGTCATGCTCCTGTCTTGACAAGGACACGCTCTCCGTCATAAGCCCGAGTGATAATGATGCTGTTCGCGATGCTAGCGCTTTCCGTCGCAGATGTGAAGAAGCTGGCGTGCAACAGTTGCTGACGGGGACCGTAAACATTATATTGCTTCTCAGAGGATGCTGTTTGAATCAGTCTCTGAGGCAAAACAGACTTATTATAATGATCATATGAATAACTGTAGTATTAGGGACATGTACAAACGATAAACATCTCTCAACAAGAATCAGGTATTTTGCCAGATTGTGATTCACCTAATGTACTTGCTAATCAGTTTAGTAACGTACTTTGATCAGAAAGTTAAAACTATTCGTCACAATATTGATGGCGCTTGGTGCCGGTCAAAATGCCCAAAGTTGTAAAACAATGAGGATTTTTATTAACCGTGATCATTAATAACCTTTGACAAAAATTCCCAGGATGATATGTTTGATCTCATTAGCAAGTGTCCTACTAAGTCTTGCATTTGGATCCACTACCCAAATGGTTAGTTAGAGGACATATGCCTTTATCAGACCTGTCCTTACCAGGATGTAATGCTTCTTGAATAGGGTTGCGCCTGTCCTGTGAATGCGGAAAGCCGTTATAACACTATTATCAAAAAACCGTCATTGGACAAGCAGCAGCTCTCAAATGATAGACCAGTCTCTAATTTGCCCTTTGTTGGCAAATTAATGAGGACGTAGTTGATACACAGGTAAATGACTATGTGTAGCCAAATAACTTATCTGCAAATACCCAATGTTATCGTGCTGATCATTCTACTGAATAGCTCTTTTGGATGTTCAAATTATGTTCTGAGAGGTAGGGATGATGGTTAAGAGCTGTTTGTTATTGTCATGTTAGAATCTACCCGCGGCATTTGATATGTGATCACAAAATTCTCTTGCGGCGGTTAGCTAACCAATTTTGGCCATTAAGGACTCTGCTCTGGATTGTTTTCAGTCCTATCTGGACCAAAGAAACATGTAATGTTTGAGTTAAGGGGGCTTCTTCTGTGTCCGTCCAATCGATGTGGTGCCCCTCAGGGCTCCGTCCTTGGTCCCCTTCTGTTTACTTATTATACTAGCTGCATTGGTCAAATTATCCGCAAACATGGCATTAAGTATCATCTATATGCTGAGATGTCAGTTACTCAGTAAGTTTGATCCTACACGGCCTGGTGATGCTGCCTGCGCTTTGGTAGGCTTTCTCTCGGCAGTGAAAGAGTTGCAGTCTTGGTGTGCCCATAATAAAATTAAGTTGAACAATTCCAAGACCGAACTCTTTCTTGCCTGTTCCCAATTCCATTACTCAGCCTTTCAGCATCTCACCTTATGTTGTGGCCTTGACAATCAATGTTTCTCCTCCATAAAAAATCTTGTGTGGTTTTTGACCAGTGGCCTGGAGTATGACTGATAACATTACTTTTCTCTTTCGCGATCCTTAAAACTGGCAAATTTGTAATTTAAGTCGCAACAGGAGGTTTCTGACTTCATGCATGGAATTAAGATGTTAGGGCCTTGTCCTGTCAGAATGGAATATTTGCTGTTCCATCCTTAATGTGTCTCCAAGAAAGAACCTTGCACGCTCCAGAAAATGCAGAATAGAGTAGCCAGGCTTATTTTCAAGAAGCCCAAGCGCACGCACACTTCCCCCTTGCTTATGGAATACCCAATGGCTGTCTGTTGTTCTGCTAGAATAAAATTTCGTACGATTGTGCACACGATATAAGGTTCTGAAATCTTCCACCCCCAGCTACCTTATTCCCGTTGCGTCATAGACATTCATCTTATTCTCTCCGTCCTTATAGCTGCCGGTGAGTGTCTCGCGGTCCCATGTTCGCGTAGGAGTTTTGGGAGACCGGGCTTTTCCATCATTGGGCACTCGTTCTGAACTCCGTGCCCCCTGACATCAAGAGAGCTAAGTCAATCATGTCTTCAAAAGCTTCTTAAACACACCTTTCGCCAAACCTCTAGCCTTCCTGTTTTTCTTCCTTCCTTCTTTGCGCCTAGTTTCCTTTGGGCAAGTAGGTGTTATTAAGTTATTGTATGGATTTGGATTATTATTATCTTTAGCGTACTATGGTTGCCATTTGATGTATGCTAGCTTTATTCTCTAGATGCAACACGGACTAACCGCTGAATTGTGCACAAGAGTGGATTTTATTCGGGTAAATATAGCTGGCCAGCTATGGTTTTAAGATTCGTGATTAAATGGGATTTTAAAGGTAATTCAATGCATCAATTCCGACGACGGACGAGTAACGACAACCCATGCAGCCTGAATACCACCAGAGAAGCCAAACCGGATATACGGAGGATAAAGACTGATATTTTATATTTGTAATGACTTTTGATTGTGAACAATGAATTGTGAGTAATAAAATGTGTTCCTTGCTGGTAACCGGAGTATTGATGGTTTTTGTGGAGGTGAGTTTTTGTGAGAAACTAAGTTTTCCTTATAAATTTGTAAATTTGAGTTGGAGATGAGAATTTTGGAGATAATCCAATTAGGGGAGGAATGTTTTAAGTTGTCATGATTCAAATCTGTGTGATTATGTGGTATGTTTGAAAAATTAATTTAATTAAGTTAACACAGCAGCAGCACAAAACTGTTGCAAAATGTAAACTCACCATGCTTTGTAACATGTCTTGTTGGTTCTATACACTCATAATCTTTAAGATGCGCCAGTTGTTTTTTAAAATGTAAAATTGTAATTTTACTTTTTTTTGGGTGTGTTGTTATATTGAAATTTAAAGGTCCCATGAATGAGATGATAAACCTACGTCCAAATCTCTCTGGGAACATACCCAGTCCACTAAACAGGCAAGAAAAAGAACAACACTAACAGTGACATCATTAGTGAACCATTGATTTTCAGTCCGTGTCCTAATATATCACACCATCACCTTGAATTTTCTATTATCGCTGAAAAATCAATATTTCACTAATGATGTCTCACCAACCCAAATATTGAATGCTTTCGCGTAGATTGACCCAACCACATCATTCATCTGTGCATTTCCTGGGACCTTTAAAGTGCATAATTGCACCGGATTATTTTTTTTTTGTAAACATTTGGCCAACATTCACAACTTCCTGGTATGGTTTGGCCAATTGTGTTAAGATATTGGGTTGAGTGTGTTGTAGGTTTGTTGTGAGATGTGTGCGTAGGGAACAAGGGCTACATTTCATAAATTTAAAATGGCCGCCATTTAAAATAATTTTTACTATACCTGGGATCTAAGATCGGTATATGTACCAACCTGGTTTTCTACCATGTTTTGTGGGTCAAGGAATTCATAATAACATTATTTATATCATTGGGTTGGGTCATTTCTTCTTGCATAATTTGCATACATTAAAAAGGCGCATTTTGAAACGGATTTTGTATGTTCAGGTTGGGATCTGGAAACTAACCAAAGCTCTTTCTGTGTCTATACCACCTTATTGGGGTCAAAGATTTCAATGTTAACAGTACTTGTACTTGGGTGATTTCCTTAGTCCTAATTTGCATAAATTCAAATGGCGGCCATGTACTTTTAAACCTTTCAACTGTCAAATCTTTAGTAATGTAGCATTTGGAGAGGCGCATTTGTGATGTTTTAACCTAATTTGCAAAGTTTAGTTTCACGAGGCAAATTGATCAATAATTCGTAAAAATAAAGGCCTTTTGTCACATCATCCTCATTTGCATAAATTAAAATGGGCGCCCAGTTCAAACCACCTGACCTATATCTCTAAAGTCTGAGATTGCATAATTTTTAGAATTATATGTCCCTCCAGTCATTTTAATTGATGACTTCCTAGTTGCACTAAACGTCGAGCCCTACAGCCAGTAGCGTCATGTTTTAGTCACCAATTCATCTTCAGTTTCCTTCAGACCGGCCTGACATTTTGCATACACCTACACTTCACATTCGTTGGTACACTCAAGATCATTTACTCTACAGACTAGTGGGGAGACTGTAGTGCACAGATCACATGGAGTGTGCAAATCTGGTTAAAAAATTGTGAATTGGATACACAAGTAATTTATGCATTGATAATAAACAAAAATGATGGAACCCATTTGCCACACCCCCTTTCATGGACCAGTTTGAATTTCAATTTTTACGATTTTGTGAAAAGGCTAACGCAATGTGTTTGTCTAGTTACAAGGATCTACAAAGGTATAGTTGTATACTATCTATGGCTCATAATTTGGATTCTAGGAACAAAAACTGTTAAAAATGGTTTGAAATGAAAAGGTCCTTTTTGTTTGTTGACAAGGTAAACACATGCACCTTATTATTTAGGAAGGTTTTACGGGATGTTAAGACGGGACAAGATAGCTCATCAGGTAAAGCGCTCGACTCAGTGGTATGCTCATTTCATTCCGTATAGGGATGCGTTCGAGCCCTGGAGATCAGCTATCTTGTAATTTCCCGGGACAAGCAATTAACCGCTTGGTTGTCTCGATTTAACCATGCGATATTTGGGGAGCTGGTCCACGGCTGCGATGGTGATCTCGATGTATGTTTGCTGATACGGGAAAGCGCTGATCCCGCTCTGCTGCATCCCTGAAATGATGCTAAATGGTTATGGTACGGTTTGGGCACCGTGATCAGTGGCCATTTGTGAAAGCGTTAGAGGCCCAATAGCATAAGGCGCTACATAAATCTTGCTAATTATTATTATTATGTTTCCTTGTCATAAATAAAGGTATTCAACGATTACCTAGGGAGACGTACTTGGAATGTAGATTTCTTTCTATACTGAAAATATAATAAACGTGGGGGTACAATAATTTTAAAAGAAGTTTACTCATTTTTGGTCGTGGTTTAGTAAAAATCTAAGGAACTCTTTAAAGTAATATATCATCGCAAGAGCAATTTCTGAAGGTCTAAATTAAAAAAAAAGGAATTTTTGAATTTGCACAATGCACAAATCCGAGTTATACTAATGTGAAAATAAAACCACCCATTTTCCTTAATTACACATCTGGGTAACTCGCTTTCATTTGATATTTACACCAAATCACTAATGCGTGAACAAGAAAGTAATACATTGGTTTGCACACTTTCAATGCCCAAACAAAATGATTTTTTTCTTTTATCCTCCAAAATTCCACCATCAAGAGCAAAATTCTAAATGCTGACATTTTAATGATATCGAATATGATCTGGCGAGAGTAGACTTCTCTTAGAGAAGAAACAAATCATGCATGTTTGCAAAATAGATTGCAAAAAATACTAAAATTAAAAAAAAACAATGTTTTATATTATAGCAGCGGGACTGTTTAACTTTTACCTGTTTACTAGTAAAATTATGTTATTATTATTGTGTTTTAATACTTTGAGTAATTTCTGGATTCTTGGTTATAACGGTATGTAGTGTACCAATTTTGTTTTGTATTAGGTTTGGACCCCTGCGGCACCCCTGAAAAACAGTTGATTACACTGATGGGGTTATCCCAGGCAAAAGAAGATCTATAAATAAATAATTGAAAAATATATAATAGAACAGATGAGTTTGAGATGAAAAAAATGGTTTCAATGCTTGATGAATGGAAGATTAGCTGGAATTATCGTTTTGATTTATGGTTCTTGAATATAAAAGCCAAACTTCCATTTGGACAATAAAAGTTGCGAACCAATGGATCTTGTCGGGTCACTCTTATTGATTGGGCCTAAAATAGACAACGATGCAAGAGTTACCCCGATTGTGCAGTTTGGAAGAAATGGCTGAATTTATTCAAATGAGTATAACCTGGGTCTGGCATGAGCAAATTCAAAAATTCCTTTTGTATTAGACCCCTTCAGAAATTGCTCTTTTGCGATGATATTATATTTACTTTATAGTGAGGTCCTTTTAGATTTTTTACAGAACCACGACAAAATGAGTAAACTTCTTTGTGAATCAGCCTGAGAGGGTCGGTGAGATGAAATGTCCTGTAATGAAATAGGATAGTGAAAAGGAATGGTGGAATTTATGGTAGGAAAGTATTCTTAAAATTGGGCACAGAAAGAAAGGCAATTAAGATTTATGGAAGCGTGAAAGATAATAAAGCCAAAAAGTGTAGGGTCAATTTTGATGTCAAACAGGATAAAATACATGTATATTTAGCACAAGGTGAAAACGTAAACACACACTTTTCGCCTTATTTAAGGTTTAAAGGGAAATCTAACATGACGTCTTTAGGCCACCGTTTTGAATACAGTCCAAACATTTTATTACCAATCATCTAGACTAAATGCACATAGATAAGTTGTTGATAGTACTCTAGCCACCCCCCCTGTCTCGTGTCCCGGATATCAAGTGAAGTAGACTTGAATAAATAACCCTTTGATATAAATTGCTCTTTATATTAATTCCTTGATCCCAGAAAAATACAAAAGACACTCTCACTGCTAAGGTATTTGGTCAAAAGTGATTCAAAAGTGGCCTTCAAAGACACACCAATGATAAAAATAATGGTTAAAAACCGGGGATTCCTTTGACCCAAAAAAACAATGGGTATCGACACAGAAAGAAAGCTTACATCTCAGATCCCAAGATATTGAAAAGTGGTTCCAAAATGGCAGCCTGTTTAGTTATGTAAATGTGGCAGAATAAATGACTCGCAATGTAATAAATACTATTATATTATTCTTGACCCCTAAAACATGTATAGACACGAATAAGTCGTCCCTCTCAGATCACCAAATATAGGCAAAATCAGTTTGGGGGAGTGGCGGTCCATTTTGGAATTAGCAAATTAGGCATGTTCCACTCCGATTTTGGTAAACTTTGATGTGTTGTTTTATATCACTTCAAAATGAATGGAATAGTTTCATGGTGGAACACCAGCGCTGTCACCTGAGGAGCCTACTTTTAATCCTTTTAACAAGCACCCGGTAAATCTCCCTCTGTGAAGTGACTTGAAGGGAAATTCACCTTATGCAATATCTCTTTGTCTAGATTATGTGTTCTGAGGTCTCTGGCTTTGGACCAGACTTTGGCGGGTTTAAACCTATTTGGTGAAGGCTCAACCTTCCTCTTTTCCTCCGCATATTTTTGCCGTTTGCTTGTCGCTCCATCGTCTAAATGATGCCTTTGATCTTTGCTGAGCCTGATGACATAGTTCGCAAAATACGATTAGAAAAGCTTCCAGCTGATACCCAGAGTTTAGTTTGCGTACCTTCAAAATGGCCGAATGATGTAATGTAAATTTTCAAGTGGCGTATCAACTACTTGAACAAAAATGTTTTTCGGCGAAGTTTCGACACGTATCATTAAACAAAAATCCGTTTTTGCCATAAAAGAAACGGTAAGATAAATACCCAAATTTGGCCACGAAACATACAAGAAATCTCTTTAATGTTCTATATACTATAGTAGTGCTTTTGGTCCTATAAGAACGATATGGGCACTGGAATGATTAACGTTAACAACATTAGCTTTTGTTCCATTCCACTCCCCTAAAATAGTATAAGGCTGACAATACCGTAGTTTACAAACAACGTCCTGCATTCACCGGAATGTCCGCAGCTGCTTCCCCAATAACTAAATGAACAATTGTAATACTCTTTTCGGTTCCACACAGTTGGACTTATTGCAGGCAATCGGTCCAGTTCCTTGGCCAAATATGCACGCCGCAATAGCTATTATGATGCCATCAGGAAATCCAATTGAACGGCACACTACTTTGGGCGTCATGTTACCCATCCTTGTCACACCCTGTTCCCAGTGCCACCGAAAACACCTCAACGCTCCCGTACTATTTCTATCTCGACTAAACCACGGGAACGTCAGGAATCTTAAAAGACATGAGACAGAGTAACCTTTATATAATTTTTGTAAAAAGATACATTAATAACTCATCGTAAGGCGGAAATAAAAACTATGCGTTGTAATTTTTCACTTACGTGGAACACAAGGTCAACGTCTAATTGCATTCAATATTCAGTGGATGGGGGTGGCTGATCTTGTTTAAACGGGGTAACACCCACTACTTTGTTAAGCAGCATTTGATATACTCAAAAACTATTCCTTATTTTAATCCTTAGCTCCATCATAAGTTTGCCCATTTTTTTATCCTAAATCGGAGCAACTTTACAAATTTGACCTCTGTGCAACTGACATAAACCCGTTTTTGGATTTTTAGTGTTTTTTAGCCTATAAGGCGTATTGAAAGTTGATGTGATGTTTCCCGTAACCCGCCCGCGTTATGATTTTCTGCCCGCGTTTGAGATGCTAAATCCTCCCACAAGTTCATTATTTTGTATTTTTAAAAGAAAATATATCAGGTTTCTTCTTGTGATCACATCTTGTGATGTGAATTTAGTACATTTTAACCAAATCCAGTTCAAGTCATTTCTAAATGGAGGGGGTATTTGAAAAATATTGTAGTCATTAGAGGATGCTGAGGTTCGTGAAATGGCTGTTTACGGCAAAATTAAGAATAAAGGAAAAATACATAATTGCCTCATTATGATTTGCAAAAACTGTTTACGGGAAACATAACATTGAATTTTTTGGCCTAACACTAAACTTTAGGCTGTACCTTTACAAACTATACCTTTTTCTGAATCCTTATGGTTAGGCACATAACATAGTAAAACTTTCCAACACGATTGGATCAATTTAAAATTTGACCCTGTACAACCTTTGTATTGGACCCTCTCCTTAAGGCTCCTTTGCAGCATTTAAGCATCGTTTCAAGGGTTCCTGTCAGGCTGCCAACATATTATCACTCAAACCTGTGTATACCCAGGCTATACTTTGATTACCACTAAATAGCGGGAATGTATTCGGTGGTTATCGTTCCGGCGCGTACATAAACAAATGTACTCGGCGCGTGCGTTTTGCAACAGAATCGCGCGAGCCACGCATATATACACCTGCGGTCTCTTTGGCAATTGCCTTGCGCCTACATATGTCCATACAGTTCCGCACTGTTATGGGGCCTGCCTATTGGTGGTAATCAAAGTACAATCACGATTGCATATCATTGGGTTTATAAAATCGACAAGTGTGCACTAGACAGTAACGCTGCGGCTAACATGTCCTGTGGACGAACCCCACAACGACGATTCTTGTGCAGACAAGTCAGTCAAAGAAACAGGGGGAATTTTCCAAGGCCCGCTAGGTCCCCTGTGGCACGTGCGAGATTCTGGGCCGAAATCATTGCTCCATGACCATAGGCGTTAACTTTCTTATACGGCCGCTATTCTTTTCAGTACTTTAATCACCAAATATGATGTTTTTCTTGCAATATCTTCCCCCACACAAATAATAAATAAAGTAAATTTTGTGCTATGTAGTGGGAACCCGACCAAAGAGTTTTGATTATAATTAAGAAGAGCCCCTCACACAGAGAAATAATTACACAGCCTGTGTACAATTCGCATGTTTACTATGTAAATACAGAACACCATAATTTTTATGTAACAATTTGTAACACTTGTAAATGAAAAATGTACACCTTAATTATGTAAAAGTGCCCATAAATTGTATATCATTGTGTAAACATTTACCAAATCTATTATGTAAAACTTAAAACCCATCAATTTATGTAATATTCTTGTCAGAATTTATGAATTTCCACTTGTTATTTATGTAAATATTTGAACTCAATTATGTATCTTTACATCTAAATTATGTACATATTTGGAACCCAATTTATTGTAAACTGCCTTACATGTAAATTATGTACATGTGAAACACATTATGTCACAAGTGTTTACATTTTAGATGTAAATTAGGGAAAATAATTCACACAAAATAGTCACCAGACACTTCAGTAAATGACAAGAATCTCAACAATTTATTCAGCTCCAAAAACAACACGTATATAAGTGACTGACAATTGGGGCACCTTCCCCGGGGGTGGATGAGGCGATTTATTACAATGAACAGCTTTATGCCTGTATAATACTAACAGTGGTAAACACTGTTGGTATCGTATGAGCCAAACTTCCTATGCAAATGGGTTTACTATAATCGCACGTACTTTAATTATGTATACACGTACTGCCCCTGTGTTCAACTTGACTGATATTACTTACTATTCGTCATGACCCATCATCCTGAGAATTCTAAGTCACTCATATTCCCTGGTCTAAATCATGATTATATTGTACACAAACGCAACGATACAGATAGAACAATAAGTTAATATAAGTCCCCAATACCCGACTCCATGAGGCTACGCAACTCTCCAGATCCTCCCTTTTCAATTGTGCCGAGCTCGCTCGTGTCGTTACATTACTTCACATAATTTTATGTAAACTTTTCCGAGCACTGTACATAATGGTTTACAAAACCACATATGTAAATGAGTTTGTTTACATTATTTTATGTCTTTTTGTTTTCTTTTTAAAAACGATGTGAAATTGTACAGGAGAATAAGTAAAATAATATAATGCATATCAAATATGTAGTTATAACTTTCACATAATGTTATGTACGTATATTTACCAGCGTTGCAATAAAATATGTAATTTTGTACATAATGCCGGTTTACATATATATTTTTACATCGTGTTTTCTGTGTGTACACACGCACGCATTTGCGCTAATGCGCCACACCTGTCTCGCTCCAAACCATTATTTCACGACTTTTTACAGAAGCATTTTTGTGTTTCATTCAGTTGTGTTTTCGATTGAAATTAAAAATTATAACACACGATGAAAATGAAAATGAATATTTTATTTCCCACTTTTAAATCGACTTAAAAGTCGATTAATTAAGAATTAAATAATGAAAGTGGCGTAACTAACACATGATATTCCCGCGTAGTGCAACAAAGTCATATCTGCCAGTTACGCTTTGTTGCACTCAACAGAAAATCAATTTTGAATGCAACAAAGTCGTAATCTACCAGTTACGCATAGCCCCTTTGTTGCACTCAACAGAAAATCAATTTTGAGTGCAACAAAGTCGTATCTACAAGTTACACATTTGTGAACTTAACAGAAAATAATTTTGAGTGCAACAAAGTCGTATCTACCCCTAATTAACCCTAATTAGCCCCAAATAACTCTGCAATAAATTTAGCTTATACTAGGAAACCTATGTTAATTAGCTTATTTACTTACTTTTGCAAAATAATTAAGTACTGAGTGTAATATTGAGTGGAAGAAGGTCGTAACTAGTTTTGATTCTTAAAGTTTTTTTTTTTTTTGCATAATGTGGTATTTAAAAAAATAAAAATGTTTTTTATGTAAATTAAAATTAATCATAGAGTTTTTTTTTACTTTTTTTATTTACACATCTTTTTATAGGCCATCGCTTTACAACAAAATAAAACGGCGCATCTACATAACTAGTTTACCAGTTTGAGTGGGACACAAAGTCGTATCTTAACACCAAAATAGACCTAATTATTTTTGTCTAATAACTCTGCAATAAATTGCGACTGTCACTTGAAAAAGTATCCAAAAATGTCAGTTACGACTATGTTGCACGCACGTGGTGATTTGATATAAACTCCAAATTGCGCTTTTCATGTACCGTTAATTGTTTATGTAGGCCTAAATATGGATAAACTATTACAACATGCAAACCCTAAGTAGCTTTTCAACTTTTGTCCAGGATTTTATTTTCTCCTTTCGCGGGTTTTGCCGCTTAAGCGTGGCTGCTGTGCTGCAGTGGGCGACTCACATACGCGGCCTGTTTGGATCGTTACACGCGACCGTGATTGGTTGATTTAAATTAGCGTTGTTGTTCACTTGTTGCTATGCTGAGGCGTGAACTGGCTTGCATACGGTCGTGACTTAGACGCCGCAATGAGGAGAATAATAAACCATTTTGGATAAAGTTTAACAGTCAGACTAAATGTTACAATACACGTAATCGACTTACCATGTGTTCGGTTTAACTTGCTCATTGTTGGATCACACGTGTTTACCCTTTCTACTTGTCCTT
Source organism: Ophioderma brevispina (assembly GCA_023653785.1). Taxonomy (NCBI): domain Eukaryota; kingdom Metazoa; phylum Echinodermata; class Ophiuroidea; order Amphilepidida; family Ophiodermatidae; genus Ophioderma; species Ophioderma brevispina. The sequence continues at coordinate 14,097 of JAMKCH010015884.1, forward strand.
GTATTGGTATGTTCTGTTGTATCTGGCCCTAATTGTCCCGAATTGTTATATGCTACATCCTTCGTCACATCAATTTGTATCAAGGATTATTTGTTAATATAAGTAGGGGTAAACGGTTAAAGCCCCTAACGTTTGTTTTGTCTTTCCTAGAACAAGACTTGCCCTTAGTATCCTATATTTTTCCTTATTCCATCTTTTGCATAAATAACACTGTTAATTATACCATACCATGTTTAAGCATTGAAATTGTCATTTTATATCACTGATCATTAGTTAGGAGTTATCATACGTATTGTGGGTATGAACGATTGTTTAGCCCGAGGGCTGCCCGAGGCCATAAACAACGTTCATACGTACTTTTATATACTAACTATATTATAAAATTTAAATCAGAATATCAAATTCAGTCTGGAAAATTGCATGAATTTTTGACCACTCAGCGTTCGTCACGGTAGCCATGCATAAACGTAATGTTTACATGGTCACGTGACGCGTATTGACCAATCGCGTACGCCGATACATAAGAGGTATACATGAATTGTTGTATTATTTCATTCACAAACATTACAGTTCTTATTATCTATCTCTTTGTAAATTTCTAAACATTGAATTGTTATTTTAAAATTACTTTGGTATTGTATTATCTATGCTTTGTACTGTATCATATGAAACATACTGAATGAAATGAAGTTTGGCTCTCTCCTGCCACATCGGCCACAGGTCCGTTCTGGATTATTATTCGTGGGATCAAATATGTGGGCCCACTTCTATTAGGCATAAGGAGCAGAATATCATTGGGACTTTATTTAAGAAGTTCGTTTCATCACGCTACACGAAAGGGTTTTTAGCATCAATGGTAGTAGTATAAAGACTCTAGTGTCCTGCTGAGTCTGCGTGTCAGTAGCTCAAATTGTGTGGTGTGTCCATATTTCAATTGGAGCCCGTTTAAATGGACATAATGGCATGAAAAAAATGACATAATGAAAAGGATCCTTACTTGAATACACTTCCACGAGTTTGAAAAAAAATTGGATGTTCCATTCTGTAAAAACAGTGAAAAACAGGAAGAGTTCCGGGGGGGGGGAGTGGCAGTTTGTGGCAATTTGCTGGAAAGAGAAAAACAAGTTAAACAAAATTTACAAAACTTGAAAAGAGGTTGTCATCAGCTCACAGACCTTGCTATTGTATATGTGCTAATCCCGGCTAACAACCCCTTACTTTGTTAGCAAGCATTTCTGAGATACTCAAAATATTCCTTATTTGTAATTCTATGAGCTCCATCAATAATTGGCCACCATTTTTATCCAAATCGGAGCAACTTAAATTGACTCTGTGCAACTGAAATAATATACCTTTTTATGGATTTTTGTGTTTTTTAGCCTATAAGGCGTATGAAAGTTTGTTATGTTCGTTCCCGTAACCCGCCGCGTTATGATTTTCTGCCCGCGTTGAGATGCTGAATGAAATCGCCCCCAAAAGTTCATTATTTGTATTTTAAAGAAAAACTAATCAGGTTCTTCTTGTGATCACTCTTGTGATGGTGAATTAGTAGATTTTAACCAAAATCACAGTTTCAAAGTCATTTCTTAATGTAGCGTGGTGTTTTTTGACAAAATTTTTACTTTTTTTATTATTATTATGTGAGTTTTTTAACTTTTTTTAAAGAATACTTTTAATGAAAACAAATGATAATAATTAGCCTCATTATGATTGCAAAAAATGTTACGGGAAAACATTAACATGACTCTTTCATTGGCCTAACACTAAACGTTAGGCTGCTACTATACAAAATATCCTTTTCGGAATACTTATGGTTAGGCACACACCTCGTAACTTTTCAACACGATTGATCAATTTAAAAAATTTGACCCCCTGTTACATCTTTGTCTTGGACCCTTTCCTTAAGGCTCATTTGCCGCATTTAAGAATCACGTCTTCAAGGGTTCATGTCAGGCTGTCAACTATTTAATCACACTAACCTTTTGTACTTGAGAGGTTATTTCAATAGTGTGCTAGCTCCCAGGCTATACTTTGATTACATAAATAGCGGGAATTATATTATTAGGTTGTTATCGTTCCCGCGTAAAAGGAAAACCAAAAAGTCTCGCCGCGTTTGAACAGAATCGCGCGAGCCACGGGCATAATAATATACACTATGAGTCTTTCATTGCCTGCGCCTAAATTATTCCATATCAGTTCGCCCTGTTATGAGGCCTGCTATTTGGTGTGGGATCAAAATACAATCACAATTGCATATCCTATGGGGTTAGAAAATTGACAAAAGGTGCCCACTAGACGAACGCTGCAGGCTAACATGTCGGTGGACGGAAGCCCAACAACGACGTGCCATTCCCTTGTGCAGAAAGTCAGCAAAGAAAAGGGGGAAATTTCCCAAAGGCCCAAGTAGTCCTGTGGCCGGCGAGATTCTGGCCACGAAATCATGCTCCAGGACCATAGGCAGTTGTTAAATTGTCTTAACGGCAGCTATTCTTTATTCAGTACTTTAAGCACCAAAATATGATGTTTTCATTGCAATATCTACCCCAAAACCAAATAATAATAAGAAAATTTTGTGCTTGTTTAGTGGGCCGAACCAAAGCATTTGATTATAATTAAGAAGAGCCCTCACAAAGATAAATAATTACACAGCTTGTGTATTAAAAAATCGCCCACATCATGTGTACTATGTAAAAACAGAAACACCATAATTATGTAAAACAAGTAATGTAAAACTTTGTAAATGTAAACAGTACACTTAATATGTAATAAAGGGCCACATATATGTATATCAGTGTGTAAACATTTACCAAATCATTATGTAAAAACTTAAACACCATCTTTATGTATAATTCTTGTCAGAATTATGTAATCTTCACATTGTTATTATGTAAATATTTGAACTCAATTAGTAATCTGTTCAGCATATACATTATGTAAATATTGAACACAATATGTTAAAACGCTTACATGTAAATTATGTAAACAGTTGACACCATTATGTAAAATGTTTACATAATATAGATGTAAATTAGGGAAAATACTTCACACAGAGAAGGTGCGGACGGACCAGCGACTCCAGGCACCGGAGGATGAGACGAGGATATGAGGACCACTTCAGTATTTTATGACAAGAATTCAACAAGTTTATTCAGCTCAAAAAACACACATATATAAGTGACTGACAATTTGGGCACATTCCCGGGGGTGAGAGGCGAGGTATACAAATGAAGCGGCATGCTGTATAATACTACAGTGGTAAACACTGTTGTTATCGTAAGAGCCCATACTTCATATGCAAAATGGGCTTACTATAATCGCACGTACTTTATGTATGTATACACGTACTGACCCTGTGTGTTAAACTGACTGAGATAAAGCTTACTGCGTCAGACCCATCATCCTGAGAATTATAAGCAGCTCATATTCACTGGCTCTAAAATCAGGATTATATTGCTGACCCAAACGCATCGATACAGATTAGGAACAATACGGTAATTAAAGTCCCCAATCCCACGACTCCATGAGGCTACGCCACCTCTCAAGATCCTCAGTTTTCAATTGTGCCGAGCTCGCACGTGTCGTGACATGACTTCACATAATTTATGTAATTCGCTAACTTTTACCGCGCATTTACATAATGGGTTTACAAACCAATTGTAAATGAGTTTGTTAATTATTTTATGTCTTTGTTTTCTTTTTACCAAACGATGTGTAAATTTTACATGAATAGTAAAATAATATAATGCTTCTGTGGTTATAACTTTCACATAATGTTAGGTACCGGTTATATTACCAGTTTTGCATATATAATATGTTAATGTTCTACATAATGCCGGTTAACATATATATTTTTTACATCGTGTTTTCTGTGTGTACACACGCACGCATTTGCGCTAATGCGCCACACCTGTCTCGACTCCATCCCATTATTTCACGACTTTTACATGTAATGCATTTTTGTGTTCATTCAGTGGTGTTTTCGATTTGAAAATCAAAATTATAACACACGATGAAAATGAAATGAATATTTTATTTCCCACTTTTAAATCGCTTAAGTCGATTAAGTACGAATTAACTAATGAAAGTGGGCGTAATACACACATGAATTACAGCGTAGTGCAAACCAAGTCGTATCGGCCAGTTACGCCTTTGTTGCACTCACAGAAAATCAATTTTGAAGGCCAACAAGTCGTATCTACCAGTTCCGCATGCACCTTTGTTGACACTCAACAGAATCGAATTTGAGTGCAACAAAGTCATATCTACCAGTTACGACATAGCCTTTGTTGCCACTCCACAGAAAATCATTTTGGTGAACAACAAACGTCGTATCTACACCTAATTGCCCTAATTAAAAAAATACAATTAAATGCAGCATTTATATAGCGCTTTTATATCAATTAGTCTCAAAGCGCTTACATTTATTTCCGCCTGTCACTAAGAATAATCAATTTTTCACATATTGAAATTCGGACAAGCCAATTAAAACGGCGCCACAGTATGATTACCCCATACAGCTCCCCATTTACACATGGGTGAAGTGAGGCAAGCAAGATAACGTGTATGCTAGGGACACACACGTGCCACGGCGGGGCTCCGAACTCAAAACCTACTGAATATGAGTTCCTGCGTTTTCCCAGGGACACGTGCTCTACACACATGATATGCCCGCGTTAGTGAACCAAGTCGTACTAATTAGCCTAATAACTCTGCAATAAATTTAGCCTTATACGAGGAAACATTATGTTAAATTATGCTTATTTATACTTTGCAAAATTAATTAAGTACTGAGTGTAATATTGAGTGGAAGAAGATCGTAACTACGTTTGTATTATAAGTTTTTTTGTTTTTGGGCTACATTTGGTAAAAAATGAAAAATGCCACTTTTGACCAAAATTGGGAGATTTCTTTTTTTATTTACAATCTTTGATTATAGGCCATCGCTTTACAACAAAAAATGACGCATCTACATAACTAGTTTTTTACCGTTGAGTGCAACCAAAGTATTCGTATCTACCCAAAATAGACCTAATAGTCTAATAACTCTGCCAATAAAGTGAGGACTGTCCACTTAAAAAGTTACCAAAAATGTACAGTACGACTATGTTGCACGCACGTGGTGAGTTGAATAAACTCCAAATTGCGCTTTTAATGACGTAATTTAATTGTTTATGTAGGCCTAAAATATGAGAATAAACTATTTACAAATGCAAACCCTAAGTAGCTTTTAACTTTTGTCGTGTTTTACGTTTTTCCTGTCGCGAGGTTTTGCCGCGAAAGACGTGTGCTGCAGTGGGCGCACTCACATAACGCGTGTTTGGATCGTTACACGCCGACCGTGATTGTGATTTTTAAAATTAGAGGCTGTTGTTGTTCAACTTGTGATGTAAATGTTTCCCATACACGTATCTGACTTTACCATTGTGTTCGGTTTTAACTTGTGCTCTTTGTTGGATCACACCTTGTTTACCTTTAGTCTGTCCTTGTATTGGTATGTTCTGTTGCGCATTGCCCTAATATGTCCGGAATATGTTATTGCTACATCTTTTTTTTTTTTTTCCGCCACAGTTCAATGTTGTATCAGGATTATTTGTTCATATAAGTAGGGTAAACGCTTTAAAGCCCCTTACGTTTGTTTATGATCTTTCCTAGAACAGACTTGCCTTATGGATTGATTCCTAATTTTCCTTTATTCCCATTCTTTGGCATATCATACATGTGAATTATACCATTACCATGTTTAACTTATATGTCATATTATACATCTGTAATTAGTTAGGGGTTCATTATAGTATTTTGGGTAACGTGTAGGCCCGAGGGCTTGCCCGAGGCCATAAACAACGTTCATACGTACTTTTTACTAACTATTACGTTATAAAATTAATAATTACATATCAAATTCAGTTTGAAATTGCATGATTTTGACCACTTCAGCGTTCGTCACGGTAGCCATGTATAAACGTTCCTTTATACATGGTCACGTGACCGCGTATTGACCAATCACCGTACGCCATACTACGAGGAAATGAATTGTTATTATTTCAGCAAACATTAACAGTGGTTAATTATTATCTATCTCTTTGTATAATTCTAAAATGAATTGTTATTAAAATCCTTGGGAATGTGATTCTATGTATGCTTTGTACTTGTATCATATGAACATGTACTGAATGTAGGCACTTAAGGTGGAAATGTATATTGCTATCTAGAGGTTTAAAATACCCACCAATTGATAGAGGGGATCAACAGCAGCACGTAACATTTGGAATTTTCTCAAATCGGATCTATAGTTGCGGAGAATCAATTTTAGTTACTCGTAAGTGAAGCAATTGCGGAGACCATGTGTCCAAAGTCAAATCTTTATTCTTTATTTTCTTATGGCACCATCAAAATAGCATCTTTGTACATAAGTTAAATTATATCTTAAAAAACTATACAAGATACAGACTAGGAAAATTTCAGCATATCTTCCTGATATTAGCAGTTTATAATATCATTCTTATAAAGAAACATCTATCCTTGCGTAATATGAAAATTTGCATCGGAAAGGATTAAACAATGGGTACATTTCATGAGTTTTAGCTTTTGCCTAGAAAAGTAACTAATTATCTCAATCTCTGTACAGGGTAGATACTTCAAAATTGTATGAAAATCACCCTGATGCAGGTCTCTATGTAATGATTAGTTTCTCACTCTCCTTTGTTGGATTTTCATACTAATTTGCATATTTTTCCTAAAAATGCGCCAAAAAATATACAATTTCCAAAAATGGTGTAATAACACGGCAACAGCTACTATGTTTAATATACAAACTACAATTAGTAATAAAATAGAACGAATCATTTTTTTCGTGTATGCCTACGAATTATCAATGGATTATTGCACCCCCTTTGAAGTTTTAAAGTCATTTGCATGAAAATGACTCAAAAAAGTCCTTTCTGTAAATCTTTGGTTTTGACACTATTCTTTCTTAAAAGAATAACTGGGATTGGTACCAATAATGGTATGGTGATACCTAGACCTATTACGTAAACATTCTCACACCATGTACTCATTCACTTATAGTTATTTGAATGCAAAGCTACTTCCTTACCCCCCTCAACGCACTAGTAAGTGAAAAAAATGCGTGAAACCCTAAACCGCAGCGTGGGGCCATTGTCAACTCAAGAGAGCGTCAATCACAGGCGTATATATGTGTAGGGCTGTTGTACGCATGCCAATGGCGAAGATTTTTCCACTTAGATTTCGTTTTATTTCTCCGCGGAGAATTTGCACCAATTACTTTCGGGGGAAAATATGTTATTCTTGAATTGTAAAGAATTCTACATAACTTGTATTATTGCAAAAATGATATAATTCGTACTGAAAATGACTGCTACAAGAACTTTAAAAATCCATAGCGTTGGGTCAACACGGTAAATTTGGAATATCAATATGGCTGGGAAGCTGATCATCTGAACTTCTCGAAAATCCACTCGGCGAAGCGATCCCGCCACACACAGCGAGCTGATTCCCACTTTTCATTCTAATCTATATTTCGTATATTTTACGGAGACCCTCGCGCAGTGGTGCCGAGGCCAAGGCGATATTTTTATCGTGCATTGTCAATGACACACGCAACAGTGAGCAGCAAAGAGGGACAACCTTTTTAAAATCAAAATTGTGGTGTCACTATGTCAATTGGAGCCAGTTAAAGGGACCTAATGGCATGAAAAAATTGACATAATGAAAAGGATCCTTCCTGAAATATCACTTCCACAGGTTGAAAAAAATTGGATGTTTTACATTCTGTAAACAGTGACAACAGGACAAGAGTTCTGGGGGTTGAGTGTGCAGTTTGTGGCAAGTGCTGGAACAAGGATGCTGACATTATTGCGAGCATTTACCAAATGAAAAGCATGCTGACATCAGCTCACAGACCTTGCTATTGTATATGTGCTAATCCGGGCTAACCATCTTTTCACTTGCCAGATCATATCTTACTACTACAATGCCTGCTCAGGGATGGGGTAAACACCTTGCTTTTCTGGTCCAAAAATTGCCACAAACTGCCACCTCCCCCTGGAACCTGTAGACGACATATGGTGCAATACATTCAACATGATTGGAGCATTTTAAAAGTTTGACCCCCTGTGTACTTTAAATGGTCCAAAGTGACACCACAATTGAGAGTACTAACTACTAAGCAGTGACCTAGAGGTCATACTAACTCCAAATTTGTTTTTAACCCTTTTTCTGAGTGGGGGATGAACGAATATGTTTGACCTATTCCCATGCTCCTGCCTACTGTCAGTGCTTGCTGGACCAGTAGAGGAGCCAATTAAGGACCTGTTTTTTGTGTTTGTCCCTTTGTCGGGTTTCTTTGAATTTGGTCTGTAAGTTGATTTCTATAAGTTTTCATAATAAACACAACGTTTGTGCTCAGATATTAAATGCGTTTCGGCGCCTCTTGTAAGTAAGGTTGTTTTCAACAGCTACAATCTTGTTTGATACACTTTTCTTACGTAACGGTAAATAATTCCCCTCTCCCCTCTCCCCCGGAACAAAGTTGAAATCTGGAATCGCTACGCTTTACAGTGTGTCTAACAACACTCCACATTGATTGGTGGGGAA
>JAMKCH010015885.1:0-25844 GCA_023653785.1 Ophioderma brevispina
GTCCAAATAGTCAACAAGAATCGCCTAATCCACGAGTTTTGCCTGGACTTTTTAGGTCTGTGTCTCACCCCTTAAAAAACCCGAGTCGTTTATACGCCCCTGGAATCCAAGGCCAGTGACCTGCAGGGACCACTGTTCGTCCAAAAGTGTCATCTCCTTATTTTATCCTCCTTGGAGTGTGGTCTCAGGATGAAGACAAAAATTATCGTAGAGTTATGACCAGATAAAAGTTGGGGACTTCTCCAAGACTGCCAAACTTAAAGAAAAGCACCCCAATGTGAGGATATGTTACTATGAAGGGGGTGAAACCGGTTTGCTTCCGGGAGAGGTACTTCATTACAACAAGTGGCAGATGAAGATGACACAAAGTTTACCAATTTGTACCGGGGGGGGGGGGGTACTCGACCAAAATTGGGTACGGGTGTGCGTCCACCGGGTAAAAAAATCGGACCCAGTTATAGTGACCAAATTATACAAAAATATGACCCATTATATAGTTGGGTTCGAAATTTCGACCCATTAATATAGTTGGCTTTGAAATTTCGCCCACAATTTCATAGTAATCTTAGTAAAATCGGCCCATTTTCAGTAACTTTTTACTAATCAGAAAAAAAATCAGTATTTTCATAGTGATTTTAGCGAAAATCGGAAAAATCGACCATTGTCATAGTAAAATGCGACCCAAAGATGAAAAATGGACCCATTATCTTAGTAGCAATAACCTCAAAAAAGTGACCCATCTTTATAGTAGTATGGTGGAAAAACACGACCCTTGTTTAGTAATGTGTGAATTAATGCGACCCATATCGGCGGCACATATGTACCTCCATTCCACTGAGTACCCCCCACCCGGGAATTGGTACTGCAGGAAAGTACGATCTCTCTTCTTTTGGCAAAATAGACCCCTAGAACTAGGCGCTCGCTTATTCCGTAATAAAAGTATCAACTGGATGCTGACGCGCCTCGCTGGGTGAAGTCTTCCTGATCAGTATTGAGAAGGATAAGCAAATTAACTTTTAGAGTTAGGAAATGGAATCAGGCCTTGGCTCAATACGCAGAACATATGGAAACAAGATTATCAAAAGATAAAATTAAGAGATTTTAATTGATGAGTTTAAATAGTACGGATTGATATTAGGGGGCCTATACTTATCAGTGACACTCATCTTGAGAGTTGAGAAAAAAACTAATTTATTCTTCATATATTAATTATTAAATCCTTAAATCAGATCGGATGAACTTTGGGGTACCGATACATAATACCGCAGGAACATCCCAAGGGCGCATAAAGACGCTTATAAAGGAATGATGTCCTCCCGCCAGGGCAGCTAAACAAATGAATCATATTACTGCATTCCTCGCGATGCTTACCCCCTCTCGGATAGAAAGGAAGGAGACTGGTTGCACTCAGGACACAAGTTCTCGTCCTTGGACATCAGAGTGATAACCCGCAGTGATTGTGTTGAAGACATACGAATTTAAAACCCCAGACGCTTTCACAACACCACTGCGATTTTTAGTGTAATCGTATGCATGCCATTCGAGTTGAAGACTGGCATTGGTATCATTCCACAGTCTCTTCACCTCTTCATCTCATCTTCATCCAGTATAGTGCTAACTTCAATACTGAATGCTCAAGCACTGGTGAGTGGGCTTGTGGCAGCTAGTCAGCTGGATGGCTTCAAATGATTTACTGAGGACCTCTGAACAGCCCGACTGAGGAAGGAATTCAATCACGCACAGTGCGGGGAAAATAAGAATCCTGTGGACGTGGAAGGCTATGAATTTCACGTCGGGTGGGGTGGGTTGTGACGATTCTTGGAAACAAGGGAATGTTTGAACATTAATGGCCGACGTCATGATTAAGATTTTGTCAAACATAGCAAGTCTTGCCAGTCGTGCGCCTCTCAAGCCAAGGGTTTTCCACTCAAGCTCCATGTAGCATACCATCAACGCTTGATGTGCGGGTTTTGAGTGTAGCGATTTTGAAGGGGCGAACCTGCTGCACGACGTTGTTTACATTTCAACTTTTCTGATCTGGGGTGCTAGTGTACAGAGATCCCAGACGTGCGTGCTACGTATCAAAGATTGGCTCACACAAGGATTTTTTAAAGCCTGTTTGTTGTTTGATTATGGTTGTTGTTTTTGTTATTGATTGTGGTTGATGTTACGACCCGCAAAAATTTAGAAAAACTTTAGGAAAGGAAACATGAGAAAAGAAAATTATAGGGCTGTGGTTGACTTTAAAGTAACTGATCAATGCGCTTTGTTCCAGCAAAAAATCATGAGAAGATTGGTTACCCCCAGGTATTTGATGTGTTGAACATGTTTAAGCTGCTGGCCATGAAGGTGTTGTTATTGTAATTATGTAATTGAACAGCAAGGATTTCTTTAACGAGTAATAATGCTATGATCTCACACTTATATGGGATGAAATTCCATCATCCACTTATGTTCCATTTTGTTAGTGTTGTCGGATCTGTTGGAGTAACTCGGGGGCCATAATCCTTGCTCTTGATGGTCAAGATATATCTGGTATTTTAGCGTCAGGCAAATAAACGTGTAGTGGAATTTGTAGTGGAATTCAGGTTTTGGGCGCGATGTCATTTATGTAAAAAAGAAAATAACACCGGAACAAGACTGACCCTTGCGGCACTCTGAATAACTAACTGGGCACAGACCTTATGAAGAAGGAAGAAAACACCATCAGCACTTTACTCAATTGGAGTACGGGTGCTGAGGGGAAGCTCTTTTAATCCAAGAGGTTGGTTTCTCCGCCTGTACCGTACCATCTCAATTTCTCAATCAGTAGTTATGTCCAACCTTGTCAAGCCTTCGAAAAGTCAAGTACGCCAAACACACACATTCGATCGGATTGAGACCATGCTGCATGGTGTTAAGCAATATCTTGGATTTAAATTCAAGCAGTTGAGTCTCGCAGGACCTTCCTTTGTAACGGAAAGCATGTTGTTTAAAGTATTTATATTATTAAAAGATCTTATGATGAGTTGCAAAGGACCCCATAATTTCTACTGCGATGATGAGAGATGATATGCTCCCATGATTTTAGAGGCAATGCAGGTTAGGCTAATACGGTCGGATAATTAAGCTTAGGCGGGTCCGTAATTCTGACCTTTCTTAAAGATGGGGGTAACGTTTGCATGCCTCCAATCCTTTGGCACAACACCTTCAGCCAGAGATTTTTGAAGATCCTTGTCAGTGGTGTCTGCAATAACGATCAGACAAGTTCTTTTAACACTTCTTGGGCTTAGTGTTTGTCAGGGCCAGCAGTTTCCCTGGATAATTAAGAGTTTTTTTTTTTAACAACTTCAAGACGCCAGGAACTGTGAGTTGATTGCCGGCATATCTGGGTGGTCGTGGGAGGTGGAGTAGTCTCTTTGAAATCCGTCTCTTGTGTAAAAACAGACTGAAATGGTTTGCGTTCATTGCTTCTGACTTTAAGTTTGGCATCAGATTATATTAGCGTCCAGTAAACCTTGAGGATGCCACCCCTGCGAAGGAGTCAGGACTTCTGTGTTTACAAATGTCCAAAAACGCTTCATACCACTGTAGGTGTTTTGATCAGAGTCCTGTGGTGTCATAAACATGGCGATATGGTTCCAATAGGCTCTACGCAATCTTTTTGACTTCTTTTAGATGTTGAAGCGCTTTTCATTACGAAGTCTCCAAATTTCTTAATGGCTTTCATAAAGGCTTTGTTCGTGTAGGAGATTTCTTTTAAGACTTAAATTGATCCAAGGTTGAGAGCCATTGTCTTGGCTCTCCTGTGGGGAATAAATTCTTGATACCTGAAGTCAAAGCCGAGCCAGTTCTAAGCAGCCACAACAGTTCCTCAGTGCTGGGTGAGATGAGGAGATCAGCATTGGTAATTTCCTCTGCAAGTTGTAGAATCTGGCAAAGCCATCCCCCCATCAACTTTTATACAGCGGTACCTGGCGTGGAACCGCGTCTAAGAAGTGTCTACCATTACTTGGATGATACGTTGTGTATTTCAAGTCATCCATTTGAAAGCATCTTTAATGTATGATAGCCGTATTGATTGCACTTCAACAGTATGGTCTCAAGCTCAAGCATCGAAAGGTCAAGGCCTTTTCAGGGACTACCCTGTCAAACATCTTGAAAAGTGAATTAGCTGAAAGCGCGTCTACAAATTCCGGAAGCGGAATCCCTATGGGACATGACTTGTTCCTGACAAAGTCCAAAAGGTATGATTCTTTTCTTGGTTTGACAGGTTATACAGGTGAGGGAAAAGAAGGAGGCTGTTCAGGCGAGTCGAACAGCTCACTGACCCATGGAATTGACAGACGCATGTCAAACAGCCAGTGAAACCACGGAGCCAAAAATAATGTCACCTCGGTACTTTTGCAAGCCGATCGTTTTACACACACTGAGCAGTGGATGGGCTTGAAGCAGCACCATACTGTCTCCACGTGATGGCAATCAGGCTTACTACTATATGCAAGTTGTAGATTAAAATCATAGAAGATTATCCAGTCCACAAGTAGGAGCTTCTCGCACTGAAGTGGGCTGTCACAAAACGTTGCATGACTATCTCCAGGAATCATTTTGGAGTCATTGAAAGCTTAATATGTGATGATTCCAGCAAAGTAAGATGCCAATTGGTCATCGAGGGATGGCTTACCCTGCCCACAAATCATTTCATCAATGGTCGCGCCAGAAAGAACAGCAACTATGCCTATGTTTTGTACGATGCCCTCAGGACCGCTTCCCTGCACTGTGATCAACCACACTTCAAGCAGACTTTATCCAATCTAATGACCAGTGTATTAAAATAAGGAATCCCGTGGGAGAGTTCGATTGCCAGTCTCTTTGCCCACTGCAGTGTGCTTGCAGGGAGCCCTCCAATCCCGACTGCGAAGGTACTCTCCGTCCATCATCATGATGGAAAATTAGTGTCGGGCGTGTTGACATTAGCGCTTGTGTTACACATTTTGTGATTATCTGACCCTCAATATGGTATGGCAAGAGTCCGAAACAAGACGCAAGTTCGTGCCATACCAACGAAATTATCGGTCCTCCTGTTATTTATTAACTCACGTATTAGGTTGCGTGTGCAACGTTGTAACCAGGATAGTATGAACTCGCCATTGCAAGATCGGTATATCTAGCGCCATCGATCGTACAAGCCCCACTTAGTTAAGGGGTTCCTCACTGAATGTTTCACAATGTTAATTATGTTGTTTCAAATGCCGCCTATTTCGTATTCAAGGTGACGAATTGGTATGTTGTTAGTATCAACTTTAGTCCTTACTGTTTTTCGGTTTATTAATCTATTTTCTGACTATCAAGGTCTTCATATTTTGCTAGCGCACACCCACGTCTACACATAGATACGCGTGGGTGCCCTTCATATGATCACACTGGATAAGTAGTGTGAGTTCCCTACAATGTTGTTGTGTAAAAAGACTTAATTAACCGTATTTCTATATATAGCAATTCAGAAATCAAAGCTTTCATATAACACCAATTTACGTTTTAAGTCAAATAGTCAACAAAGAATATCGCATCCCGAGTTTTACCTGGACTTTCAGTGCTGTGTCTCACCCTTAAAATCTAACCCGAGTCGTTATAGGCCCCTGTAATCCAAGGCCCAGTGACCACTGCAGGGGACCACTGTTCGTCCACAAGTGTCATCTCCTTATTTTAATCCTCCTTGGAGTGTGGTCTTCAGGATTGCGGACAAAAATTCTAGAGAGTAGAGTTATTGACCAGATAAAAGTTGAGGATTCTCCAAGACAGACTGCCAACCTAAAGAAGAGCACCCAATTGTGAGGATGTTTCGCAGGGGGTGAAACGTTTGCTTTCCGGGAGAGGGTACTTCATACACGTGGCAGACTGAGATGAACACAAACATGTTTACCAATTTGTACCGGGGGGGGGGGGGTACTCGGACCCAACTTGGGTAGGGGTGTGAGTCCACGGGTAAAAAATCGATCCATGTTATAGTGACCAAATTATACACAAAATATGACCCATTTATATAGTTGGTATCGAAAGTGGACCCATTAATATAGTTGGCTTTGAAATTCGACACCATTTCATAGAATCGTAGCAAAAAGCGGCCCATTTTCATAGTAAAAACTTATTTATCTAAATCAGAAATCAGTCATTTTCATCGTGAATTTTAGCGAAAACTCGGAGAACAATCGACCCAGTTTTCATAGTAAATTGCGACCATAGATTGAAAAATGGACCCATTATATGTAGCAACAAACCTCATAAAGTGACCCATCTTTATCGTAGCCTGGTGGGAAAAAATGACCCATTTATAGTAAGGGCGTGAAAATGCGACCCATATCGGCGGCACATATGTAACTACCATTTTCCACTGAGTACCCCCCCCCCGGAATTCGGTCACGCAAGAAAGTAGATTTCTCTCTTTCTTTTGGCAAATTATCCCTAGAACTAGGGCTCGTTTATTCTGGTAATAGTATCAACTGAGCTGCTGACGCGCTCGCTGGTTAAGCCTTCTTGGTCAGTATTGAGAAGGAATAAGCAAATTAACACTTTTCAAGAGTAGAAATGAAGAGGCCTTGGCTCAATACGCAGAACATATGGAACAAGATTATCAAAAGATACACTTAAGAGATTTTAATTTAATGAGTTAAATAGTTACGGATTGATTAGGCATAATATCAGTTGACCAGTCATCTTGAAGTGCGAGACAAACTAATTTATTCTTCATATATAATTTATAAATTCATTAATCACTCGGACGGTACCGCTAACAAATACACCGCTTAGGAACATCCCACGGGTGACGCACATAAAGAAGCTATAAAGGAATGGAATGTCCTCCCTGCCAGGGCAAGCTAAACAAATGAACATATTACTGCATGTATCGCTGTAAGCAGACAGGTGATGCTTTTAGTAGGTCAAAAACTATGGAGTTTGCAAGATATTCAAAAAGTCTCACACAGTAGTTGAATAGCTCCTTAGACAGCTGTTTCGCGATACGTTGTTAGAATATTAACGTTTCAGCCTTGCAGGATCACTGATCCAAGAAAGCGGGGGAAGATGAGGAGCAGTTTTGAACCGCAACTCGCCACACACACTTCCTCTGCAATGTCACTCAAAGGCCCTAATCAGTATTTCTTCTTGACTTTTAGTTTATTGCCAGTAGGTACACTGCTGAATAGTCATAGCCACAACTATACAGTGTGGTAAGTAAGTCATAAGCGGTTCTATTTGATCAAAAGCGCTAATATCGTACCTTATTTTTTTTTTTTGGCGGGGGGTGGGGAGGGGGGGAATATTTCACATTGCCATTCATGAGATAGCTGCCCGTTGAATGGAACATTATTGCTACTTTAATTAAACGTGCACACGCACATGCCGATTTCAGAAACAAGTTATTAAAATCATAATAGATACAAATTCAAATTTCATTGTTTAGGGTACAGGAGGGATAATATTGTGGCGGGGCACAATATCATCAGTTTGACACTTGATCTGTGGTTAGAACACCCACCTACCGATAACGGTTGGAAGGTTTATTGGTCAAACAAGAAACAAAAAGAAAACAACAAAAACTATGTTTGTAATTGCTGCCTATCGTAATCGACCCACATAGAAAAAGATGTTTGATTTTCTGTCGTGCATGACATGCAAACTCATCATCTGAAATGATTTCAGTGTACATAGCGCGGCGTATTTAACTAAAATTCACTTCAGTGCATCTAAACAAACCATCCCAAAGCCACATGAACTTTTCTATTTGAAACCTACAGCAGACACAAGACGTTACAATTTCCACAAGCAAACCGTGTAATAAGTAAGCAAGGGAATTCTAAGATCATGCAACCTCCGGAAGTAGGCAATATTGTCGGAAGCATAGGAAGAAGGCGGACTGTTAGCCCATAGCTATAATGCTTGCATGAGTAGCTCAAGCTAACAACACATTTTTCCCAAAAAAAAAAAGTCATTTCCAGCAGAACCCTCTTCCGCCACATTTCAAGCTATTTCACAATCTGACCGCCAACAGGATAAAAGGACTGCCTCATCCACCCCTTTACAACTTACAAGCTTCAAATCAGCGTGGTCGTCCAACCATTATGCGGGGCCATTAGCAAAGCTATTATATGCAAGACGAATAGCATTTTCTGCCAGGGCTCCTCAACAGGGCCAGCAAGAATGTTACGTAATCTCTAACGGTGATGACTCGAGTTCTGCAATGAATTCAGAGTCAGCTCGTCAAATGTACGACATTGCACCACAAGAAGAACATGATGTCCCAAATGATAGTCAGAAGTAGCTAAGTTGACTCTAGCTCGGGATCGGCTTTAAATGCCATCGTAATCGTGTGTCCCTTTGTGCTTTCAGCTAACGACCAGGTTTACATAAACTCACCGCATCTATACAGGTAGAACCCGAGAAGTAGAAAGACCCAATAGCGGCTGTGGTTAGAACCTTCACCCAACATAAGGATCAATCTTAATGGTCATCAAGTCTACGGAAGGACAGACTTTGTTTCCCTTAAGAGAGAAAATATGCTTGTTCAATATGCGCTTGACTTGAGGTTTTGGTGTCTTTTTCTTCTTTTGAACAAAGATCACCAATCCCCGTTCAACTTTTTTTTACTTTCACTTGATTTAAGTGTACAGACCTTTCTTCGCGGAAGCGTGGATTAATGAACTTCCATCCGACCATTCTAAGCAGCCAAGAATAGATGATGATATTTACACTTGCGGTTCGAATCCCTACTGCCATTTTTGTTTGGGGAAGTAGGTCCGAGACAATCGCGTGAAATGGGGTGTCGTGCAACCGTCCTTTAAAAGGAGAAGGCCCAACTACATGTATTTCCCTTTGTTATCGGTATAGCCAACTTGAATTAATAGAAACAATCTCCATCTTTAAATCATGAATTTTGGACCTGTCCGGAAAAAAATACAACATAGCAATTTGTAAATAAGTTGTCTATTGAAGAACGCGGATGGTGTGTGAAAGTTTTGTGAGAAATCCACAATCGGGATAGTAACGGAATTTCTCTCAATTTGCACTAGGCTTGCACTTGATTGTTTTGAAGAATACCTACCGGGAACGTTTCGAAGGTTTATTTGACAAACCAGTAAAAAGAAAAACAAAAACTATGTTTTAAACCTTGATTATGTCTATCGTAATCTTCCAAAGAAAAACATGCTTTGATTTTCTGTCGTCCCCTGTAAAAAAATGTAAGTCATTTTAATGTATTGCAGAACGACGGGCGATTGGGCTTATTCGCTTCGGAGTGTGATCTTATCATTGTAAGAATCCAAATATGGAAAAAAAACTGACAGTCGAAAAATATTGGTGGCGCTTCTTTCTGGAAATGTCACTTACTGTAAGTAGTATCGTAAGTCTCATATTAGTGTGATGTCAGAACATCTGGTATGCGATGGTATAATCATGGCGCCCGACCCTCACGCCAAAGGTTGTGGGTTCGAGCCCCGCTGGGGCCAATGTTTCGCCATTGAGTAAGGCACTTTACCTCAATTACTCTCTCCCTAACCCGTGTATATGTGTCCCCCCCGACCGGCTTATTCAATGATGGGAAAGGTCACAGACTCGCTGTCGATTAGGTGTGGTCGATCCCACACAGCAACATTAATATGGGTGGAGTCTGGGCCTCAATCGCTTCGCAAGAGAGATGGGCACTCCGTTCCTGTGTACCAGGTCTATGGAACGCCGTTTGTAACGATTGAATTATCATGTGTGTGGTGGTGTGTGTGTTGGTGCGCGCGTGCGCACGTGTCCGGGTGTGCGTGTCATGTTGTGCTTTTTGTGTGTGACTAACTTTGGTGTCTTATTGTAATTTAATTATCATATTTGTTTTGTGTGTTGGTGCATTTGTGTTGTATATATAGAGATTTAAATTATAATTTGTGTTTGTGTGTGTGTTTGTGTAACATTTTTGCGTATATTATTGCTTGTGCACACAAAATTTAAGACATAAACGCAATAATATTTTACCACACAGCTCCTTATATGCAACCCATCACACAATGTAATATGCAACTGCAACGGGTCAACAGCTACACAACACACCCATGGCTGTGTACGAATACATCCTAATGCAACACAACATCACCAAAACCAACCAACCAGCGCGTAATAACCCCGCTTCGGTCGGCGCTTGTATATTCCACACCGCATCAAACCACAAAGCTGAGACACACACACACATCTGAAGCCTGAAAAACGCAAACGCTGAGTGCAAAAACCAAAACAAAAAAATAATTATGTTAACAACCCCAACATACCAACACACAACACTACTGAACCCCCGCTTGGACTAATAATTTCCAGCGATCAAAACCAAAAGGCCGAGACACACACACGTCTGAAACAACGAGCAAACAAAGTGAAGCACAAACAACGTGAATACACACCAAACTACGGTTAATTTAAAGCCTCGTTACAAGGTAAAGAAATGAATATTCACTTTTAATATTTAATCGGTAAAAACCAAAAGGAGACGCTGTTACGAAAAAATGCTTTACTACAACTGTTTAACTTCACGCTAGCAACGCATGCGCGAACCCGGGAAGTTTAAGATTCCGGAAGTGGATGTTTGGACGTTGGACGTAACAAAGCGATAAAGTTCTGCTGCCTTTCGCTGGCTAGCCGAAAATATCCAAATTATTATTGTGTTGGAAGCACGATGGAACGGAAGGGAATACAAACATGTTACAAAGCCATTTTTTGTGGAAATTCGGGGCTTCAACAATAGTTAAATGCTAATATTGTACTTAAACGTAATCCTCGTGCAACAGTAGCCTGCAGATAAGTTCTGGATCAAAATTTGTTGATGGCCGCCGGCCGATTCGGCCAGGCATTGTAAAATGTACACGGCGCGCATATACGTGTAGATATTGAACTTGCTTGTCATCCAACCGGCGACGAAAAACTATCTCCTGCTATATCTACGGCTGATGATGGAAGTGATAACTGAATTTCGCGGGCCCTTCGGGACATACAAAATAAAAAGCCAGTTGTTGGCCACCTGGGTTGCTAGCGTTTCCATGTGAACATGGTGAAGGCAAGGCGCGGCCACATGTATTAGCTTTGTTTAGTCAGAGAATAAATTAGGCTTAGCCACATCACTCAAGTAAAAAAACTTTTAAGTTTAATCCCGTAGGTATGGGTTCTATTCAGTTCGCTTGGAACTTCATGTGCTGTAGTTAAAGACACATCAGTGATTTGATATATCAGATAAACAAAAACATCAACAAAATCAAGATTTATGCATTTCCTGGAACTAGTATTGGTAATTCTAATATACCCGCAGTGATACGACCAATCCAGCCTAATAAAGACAAAATCGGTTATTTTAGTCCATAATTGTCCGACGGACACTTTCTTACACACTTAATTGAATGGAGATGCGTATCTTTGAACCATGCTGTTCTTTTCTCTTCCTTTTCTGTTATTCTTCTGTTGTAAAAATTAACATGTGAGAGGTAACACTTCACTTTTAAACTATCAGCAAATTTCAAATATTTTCACTCTGTCCGGATAAATCACTGATAGTGGTCTTTACCTTTAATACACCCAGTTTTACAACAGGATAATAGTCCAATCTTTGAAAGTCTATTTTGGCAATAACTATGTTAACAAGGGGGGGGACCCCTCTGTCCTGGGATTACCCCACCTGTGATACATGCACTAAGTAAACTGGAACCAGCGGCAGGAGGTAAATAACATTGAAGTGGGTGGGCATGGCCCACCCACTTATTTGGCCCTCCCAGTAAATCCAGTCTGCCACAACGGCCCAAAATGACCCACCCATTTATTATTGGACCCCCAAGATATTATCGGTCACATTAATAATACATTGAAGTGGGTCAATTCTCCTAAAATTAACTAGTTCATGGATGAATAGTTGGAATGGTGAAAAGACACCATTGAATCCAGTAATACATTTTTTAGTATAAACTGGTGTAAAATTGGATGATTTTAAAAATATTTTGCCACTATAAACAAATTATAATAACTCTCTAATTAACAAAGTTTTGTCTAGTGATTTTATTTTTAATGTTGTTAAATAGTAAAAATAAGTGAATATTGAATAAAAGAGTTTTAGTAAAATTCACCCCAAGCAAATACACAAAGCGTATGTTATTTGGTGTATGCTAGTTGCGAACTTTCTAAAATATAATAGTGATTTTTTCCAACTCTTAAAAATTTTAGAGCAAATTTCACCTTTCAGATTCCTACAGCTAAATCTTGACTTTTGTAAAAGAAAGAGTTTAAACTCTCAAAGGGGCTAGAGTCACTCCTTTTAGAATGAATTTAACCCTTTACTTTGAAATGTCCAGATGTGGAAAGGGTTATATTTCAATCCATTGATCACTGTAGGCAATCTACAAAAGGTTGAATTTAACTCTTCATACTAGAGCAGAGCCAGGACTTGGGTCAAACATCATCGCTCACCCACCATTACAGAAAAAGTTTGACACCTTTGGTAGTTAGTATGGACCATCTCAGCAATGTAAGGTAGTTAGTGGTGTCAACTTGTGGTGCCACTTTTTCAATAGGGGCCAATTTGTTTACACAGGGGGTCAAACTTTTAAATTTCCTCCAATCTATTTTGAATGTTATGCCATATGGTCCATCTAGTCACCAGGGATTCCAAAAATGTATAGTTTGTACCATCGATTACCATTTGTTTTAGAGTTATTTGTGGTAAAAAATGGCTTAAAGTGGCAAAAAAGTTAATTTTTCTTTGTACAGGGGTCAAATCAGAAGTTGCTCCAATTTGTGGTAAAAAATTAAACAAATTGTTCATCTAGCTTAATGTGTCAAAATAAGGATAGTTTTAAGCATCCTCATGATAGTTTTATCTGCTATATACAAATAGGTTCCATGGGGCAACATAATCCAATTCATTGACCTTCTTTGAACCTTAATCTCGGTAAGTAAACATTTAACAGTGGCTTAGCTAGGATTTTCATATTGGGGGGTCCAGTGTCGCAAGCTCAACCGACAGAAAATGGTAGGGTCCAGGGGCCCTTAGGGCCCTTTTGGGGTCCAAGGGTGAAGCCCCGGTGGGGGTCGAGGGGGCGAATCCCCCTGAAAATTTTGGGTTTATATTCTTTAAACGTCTTCTGAGGGCTAATTTTTTGCGATTTTGTAAAATTTACTTGTCGCACTTTACTTGTGAACTTTAAACCTATACTTTGCCGACAATCCGCCTGCAAGTGCCAATGACCGAATTTTTCAAGTGAACCGACGCTCATCTCAACCGACGAAATCATTATTGGGGGCCGCGGACCCCCTGCCCCCCTGGCTAGTCACTGACAGTTAACATATCAAAACTAGACTTTTTGGGGTCCTCATTCTTCAGCAATAATTTGCAAGCCATTTAATATAATCAAGTACTTTCAATGTTGACCCCTGTACAAATTGGATTTGACCTTTTTTTTGCACTTGTTTAAGCCATTTTTACCATGACCAATGGTTCATATGATTTAAAACTAACCTATTTTGATCCTTGTGACTGACTGACAATATGGGCATCATTTCAACATGTTGGAAGTAATTAAAGTTTGACCGCCCCCTGTGTACACTTAAAAATGGCCCCTATTGAAAAAGTGACCCACAATGTGACATCACTAAACTACCTTGCATTGATGAAGGGTCCATACTAACGACTAAAGGTGTCAACACCTTACATGTAGTCGGGCATGACAAACTCAAAACTCCCTAAATAAGGACACCTATGATATTCTGCTTCCTGCTCTATACACACACAGACAACTTTTTTAACACATTTAAATTTTACTTAATGAATGTTGATGTTACATATAGAACCTCGTAACAATTTGTAAAAATTTTACTTTTTTTTTACAATTTGGTGTTTTTTAGTTTTTGTGTTTGTAAAATTAACTAATAGAATTTACATAATTACTATGTGTGTATTTACTTACTTTTTCTGTAATAGGTTTTACTTACGTAACTACCTTAATTTTTACTAAATGTTTTTGTATAAATTTCTTAACTTAAACAACCCTTTTAGGTAAAATTTTACGTAATTAGGTTCTAATACCACCTTCCCTGTATGAATTTACACAAGTTGTGTAAAGATTACCAAATTTAAAAGGATAAGCAGCGATACTGCAAGAAATAAAAAAAAATGGATGGAAATGCAGTTTTTTAGCTTATACATAAAAAGTATATAAAACTCCATAACCCCTTAAAAATAAAAACAAAAACACCATAGTGAAAAATGAATTATTTTGAGGATATGTCTGCCATCTCCTGCATATGATATACAATATGGAGTCCTCAAAATCTACACTAAACAGTTGGTTGTGGTTTACACCGTCACATAGGCAACACAGATCCATAATATTTGTGTTTGAGGTCAAACTGTACATGTCATGCCTGCACAATATTTAATAATGCACTTTATCAATCTGGATATTCACAGGGAAAGGCTTTTTTTTATCTCAAGTCGGACTTTTTTGATACGCACATAATAGAAATACACACACACACACATCAAAAAAATTTTTCAAAAGTACTGCTTTGTCTTTAATCCACGGATTTCAAGCCCAACCACTTTAGGTTATGGTTTGCACATCCATGCCAGTAAGCAAAAAATACCAAAATACAAATTTGATGATTTTTTTTTTTGATGTTTCGGATTATGCAAATCTCTGCTTACCCCCTCTAAGAGTATTTTGTCTTTACCCAACCTGTAAGTAAAATGTTTTTTTAAAACCATAGAATAACCCCGGAGAAGAACACATGCACACTTGATCCACTTTTAAAGCATCATTTTTATTTACACATATCACAGTACATTCATTAATGCAATCTACATTTAACAGAATCAAATTACAGTACATATCCATTTTTTATTATCCCATTTTTGGTCAACTCTAGAATTGTTTTATTGTTACAGGCCAGCATACACAACAGCATCATAAAGTCAATTTTTTTAAAATAGGGAGGGACGCACACATTATTAGGCGACGAAAATAAAAAATGTTTTTTTAGCGGGGCCGACCGACCCTGATTTTCAGTTTTACAGATGTTTTTTTTTAGTTTTGTTTTCTTTTCCAAAATCAGTAAAATCAGCCGGTTTTTTAAGCCCCAAATTTAAAAATTTTGAAATTTTTTTTAAAGAAATTTCGTAAAAAATTCAATTTTTTCTCTTGATTTGTTAGATTTTTGGGATTTTAGGGCCAAATTTGAGCTCCAGAAAAGAAAAAAAATTACAAGAAAAAAATTCGCGGCCGACCGACCTGACCCTACTCGAAAGTCCGCTCGGCCCGTAAACGGGTTGTCTTTTTTCGTCACCTTATAATTTTTTTTTAAATATGAGTGGTACTTTTATGCACAAGACATTCCCTGCCATGAGGATAGAGCGCGCAGTGGAGTTGGCAACTCTAAGCTGAGTATAGTAGGGATTTTGGACACCGTAGTACACCTGAATTTTCAAAAGGATCACCAAATATCCTGAATGAATGGCTATTCTGATTGTTAAAAAAAAAAATATAAAATCGCAGTCCAGAAATTTTGTTACCAAAAATCACACATACTTATCAAAACTTAAAAACTAACTCACAATATTTTCATTTATTAATTAAACCTTTTTGTAATCTAAAAAAAAAACATTTTGTTTTGTCATTTACTGTATTGAAATACAGCTGCAGAACATGGAAATATTGCTAATTAAGGTGAAATTCTAACTTTATCAACATTTTTGGGGTAAATCTCATACTGTAGTAGACAAAACCAGTCATGCTAAAAGACCAATTAAATTATAGACTAATAAGCCGCCTTCATCATATTCAATTGATGCCCAATTGTTGACGCCTGCATTGTCTGCATTCCACATGCACAACGTTTAGCTGTGACTGCATGCTTTTTCAAGTTGATAAAATGCTAAGGGTCCATTTCATTATTCCTGATATTTTTAGGCCATCTGTGCCCCTTAAGTGAATATAGGGGTGTTCCCAATGAGGACCCATGATTTTGGGGGGGTTTTTGTCACATTTTTTTGGCCCATTTTTGTAATTGAAACATATTGAACTTTTAGTTTTGCACAACTTTTGATGAAAAAAGATTGAAATTCACAGTTTGTTTCCAGAAAATAAACCTGGGTCCACTTGGACTCCACCCCCTTTATGCACAAAGGGATAGTCGGTGACAAATTGTTTTCTACATATTTGCCCTTTTTTGTGTTTTACCTAACCCACGCAGGTAATACATATGTGACGTGGTATCTCATAAACCCAACCATAACAAAAAGCGGAATTGGCCAAGGTTCTAAATGCCGAAGAGGCCAAAATGGAGGTTTAAGGGTGATTTTTTTTCAAATTGAGTTTTCAATATTTGTGAGTCTAGTCTACCGATGCTAAAACTGCTGTGAAATTCAAGTAAAATTCCCGTTTGGTAAAAAAATTTTTGACAGACATTTCTTCATTAGTTTCTTCATTTTATGGGCTTTTCTAGAGTTTGAAAAAGTCAAATTTCAAAATTCCGCAACTTAAGTTAGCAATTATCAAGCAAATGAGATGAAAACAAGCAATGCAAAGCAAAAAATCTGTTTGATTATTTTACCATAAACTCCAATTCCATCTTTGCCCAATTCAGCCTTGTGATGATATACCACATGATAGCGAAATTCAATGCAAACGATATTCAAATTCAATTTTTCATTAAATTATTTACTGCCGCATATAGAGCAGTTAGCCGAGTATAATTACAGGCCTTATTTGAGAGTTTGTTCATCCCCCACTTCAGAAAAGGTGTAACGACACCATGGTAGTTAGTATAACCCTCGAGGCTCACTGCTGAGTAGTTAGTACTAGATAGTTAGTGGTGCCAGTTAAGGTTACCAGGGGTCAAAATTTAAAATGTCCCCAAACATGTGAAAAGTATGTCACACTGTCCGTTAGTCATACAGGATTTAAAAAAAATGTATGGATTGTATCACTTAGGACATTGGTGTGGCGAGTAGTTATAGGGGAGAAAGAGGAGAAATGATTACAATGGTAAAAAAAAGGTTAATCTCAATTTATACAGGGGTCACAACATTGAAAGTTACTCTGATTATATTTTAAATACACTGAAATTATTGTCTGAGGAAAGAGGGACTCCCAAAAAGATAGTTTTGGTTACACAGGCAATGCATTTGGATTATGTTGCCCTATGACCTATGTTGGATCACCAAACATGCTACGCATTGGAGATACAAGCTATTCCTTATTTTGATACTTAAAGTTGCGTGTTCCGAACATCTTTTGGACCCCCCCCCCCATTTACCGGAAAAGTAGTATCGATTCGATATCAGTAAAGGCCTGTTTTTAATTTTTTCTCATGTCGTCATGAAAATTGAGCTCTCAAATTGATTTCATTCCCAAGATAACATAAAAAACTGCCGTTTAATGGTTAACCATCAAACAATAGGCAGGCGGGGAGTTTGACTGTGGCGGTAATCTGTTTTTTTTCAAATGGTGAACCGCAGGTGCCCTAAGGCCAGCTCAGCGAGGACGGTGCTGCATTATTGCTTGTACAATTAAAACCGCAAGTTTGTTTCCCATGGTACGTGATGGTGTGTAGGTTCAAGTGCCAGCTCTCATATTAAAGACAGAAAAACACAATCAACATAAATCGGAACAAGCACATTTAGATGAACAATTCTAATTTGACCCCTGTAAAACTAGAAAATTTCCTTTTTTAAAAAAAATAGCAATTTCACCATTAACTTCAAAAACACTGGTCATGATGGTACTGTATCGATTTGGAATCGTTATGATAGTGTATGATATGGATACAGGTCAACCATGATTGCGCATTTAAAAAAAAAATGTTTGAACCCTGTAACTTCCTTTGAAGATGGGAGGTGTGGTGTGTGAGAGCTGTGTGAGGTCGGTGATGCTGTGTAGGAGTGTGACAATGGTGTCTGGGCAGGGGTGGGGTGGGGGAGATGGGGGGCAGTGATGGAGCGGTGTGGTGTGTTGGATTTATGTGGATGGGAGGAGGCATGGGGACTTGGTGCAGATGTTGGTTTGGGGAGGGCGGTGGACTTGTGTGGCGGAGGCGAAAGGAACTCCTACCTCTGCCGGTCGCCGACCTCCTTCTGTCGCTCCAACGTCCTTCAAGGCCACCATCATTCCAACTCATTATCAACTCCTTACTGCCAACAAGGATTGGTTACAAACATTCATTTTGGCCACACAATATCGGACTGGAATCAACACCCTACCATATTACACTACCATTAATAAGCCAGATTTTTCAAGAAGCAGTTATTTACCCTTTAATCAGCAAGACTAAACAGCATCATACCGCAACCTGTTCTTTTTCTTCACCTGGAGCGTTTGACAGTGTATCTACAGTATACATGAACATTGGTTGGCGGGTGCATTCTGGGGGGGGGGGTGCATGTTTTGAGGGGCTTTTGGAGGGGGGGGGTGGTTGTTTTTTAGGGTTGATTGAGGGGCCTCCAGGGAGAGGCTTGTGAGGGAATGGCAATTGGTAGTATATTAGGAGTGCTTGTTAACACCACCTTGAGGGTGAAGGATGCATTAATCGGGTGAAGTGGAAGGATGTAATGAGGGCGGTTGCTGCGAGCGTGAGGTGAATCCGTCCACCCCCGTTCACGGGACTAACTACCTAACATTTATTCATCATCATCATCAGTCGACTCGGCATCAGGTGATCGCAAGTTTTTCCAGTCATTCTGTTTTGGGCCGAGAGTTGGAGATAGCCTTTGGTTGCAACATGTTGTTTGTATCCCCTAGGAGCTTTTGGATGTGGGAGAGATATGCTATTCTCTGTCGGCCTGGCTTCGTCTTGCCATGCGGCGGTGTGTAGAAAGCATAGAACCAACTAGCTCTCCCGCTGGCATCCTTGAAAAGTCAGCTGTCTCAATCTTACTCGGTTTATCAGGGGCTCCGTACCTGTAGCAGCATGGATTTTGGCATTGTGAAATCTATCAATGCGCTTGACGTTCAGCACGATTCTGTAGCAACAGAATTGACCTTCCTCTACTCTCCCAATGCTTGGTTCGCACCCAAGTTTCGCAGCCATACAACAAACTCTGTCTCGCATGTTGTGTTGAAGAGGAGTACTTTCCTTTTCGATTGGTATACTTTGACTCCTCCATACGTCCAAAAGCTGACCAGGCAAGGGCTTTTCGTCTGTCAAGATCTTTAGAACTGGAAGCCTTCATACAACCAAGATATTTTGAAATCGGAGACAAGGGTTGAGCACTCGCCATAAACTTTGAGCAGTGGAAGTGGGCTGCAGTTGGTAGTCATTGATAAGGGTCCATACTAACTACCGCAAAGGTGATTAATAACCTTTTTTGAAGTGGGGGATGAACATTGATGTTTGACTATGTCCTGTCCCACTCTACTAGATGTTCTTTATGTCCAAGACACAAAGTAATACCCTGGTCCATGATTGAGGGAATTCTATAATTGGTACAAATCTCTCTATTATTAAGGTTGCATTTTTTTTATTCCAGCACCTTCTGTTTTTTATTCATGATCCACTAGAATATCCTTGACGAAAGCTTATTCACAAAATTTGAGTTGATCCCGATCTTGCATTTGTGTTCATGAGCATATTCTGTTTCCCACGGTCCCCAAATTTGCCATTTTTACAGATAGGACCAATTTCCATACGAGTTGGTACAAATGGATTACTAAGGCTCCATTCAGATGATATAAAATCTCAACTTTTTTTTAGGTAAGTCCAAGGGGGACGGATGTGGACATGACATTGGCCCTTTAAGGGGCATTTTGTGATCCACGCCTCATTCCCCTCCCCTGCATAACTAAAACAGTCCAAATGTCCAAAAAAATGTCAAAATTTGATCTACTCGGGGAAGAAATGTGGTAATTTTTTGTATTTTACAGAAATTACAATACGATGGCCTATGGTCACCTTAATACAAAGATTAGCTCACTTAAAACAATCAAAACGTGCCATCAGAATTAACTGAAATTGAAGTCACATTTTCTTGACGATATCTAGTTAACTATAAACAAAAAATGAGATGGCGAACATCACGAAGGCCCCTTAAAAACCCTACCCGTCGAGAGTCCACTAAGAGCATCAGCTGCTCCATTTGATGGTAAGTGCACTTCGGATTTCAAGAACTAATGTTGTCTTTTACAGGCAATGATTTCCCGTCAAGACCACCCATTGCTTTCCGATTGCCTTGCGGCGCTTCCCCTGAGGAATCGCCAAAACCAATTGCTTTCCATTGCCTTTGAACGTCCACACACCATAACACAAAATTCCGGTTGACATCTTGTAGCCACCATGCACTACTAACCTTCCGAAGTGATCCTGCAGGTTTTTTCTGCCGATGTTCACGTCCTATGTTTTTGGGCCCTCCAAATTTTAGCAGATGTGTGAAGGTCAAATTTTCAAACACGAAAGTAGAGCGTACATTCCTGCCATTGCTTTTGATGGACATTGGGCCTCTTTTCCAACAAAGACATTGAAAACTTGCTTTGTGCTTTTTGATTGTTTTGGCACTTTCCAGCAAAGACCTATTGCTGCCTATTGCATGTGAGACTTAAAAGCTTTTGCTCAAAAGGCAATGGAAACCAAATGATGCTGTACTTGATACTCCATTGCAACTGGGACTCAGAGACCCTTGATGAGTTGCCTTCTATTGACCCACGGCCGTTTTTTTTTTGGGGGGGGGGAGAGTCCCGTGATGTGTTTGTCCAACAATTTTGTGCCTTCATAAATGATTTTGAGGCATCATATGACCTAAAGGGGGGGGGGCTTTTGTAAAAGTGGACCTAAACCCCCTAAAAAGACAAGTCTTTTTGAGTCTCTCAATAACCAAAAAGTGGACATTCTTTGGTAAAAATTTTCCTAAATTTTGTATCTTTTATATATAAGCTAAAAGTGGACCGTTTTTTAAACTTTTGTGGAATTTGGGGGGGGGGGGGTGCAACTGCATACGGGCCTGTATTCAATGAAGGAAAAGAAATAAACAGTACTAGGACATTTCTAGAAATGCACTCATTTTTTCAAAGTATTTTCTGTGTATTTTTATTTAGAATGCTTTCCAATGCTACAAATCACACTGAAGTTGAAAAATCTGTTTTTTAACCTATTAACAAGATGAGTTGGTCTTGCCTGTCATGCATGAGAGAACAGTTAGCATGCTGTTGTCTCTGTAGGGCCGTTAGGACAGCAGGCAAGTTCAACCTAATTTAAAGCACTATCAGTGTATGGTCAAACCTAATTTAAATAGAGGTGCTACAGGGGGAGAAAAATGATGATTTCGATCATTTTGTCCTAACTCTTTATTTGATGCAGGCTTTATATCCCTGACATTTGAACAACAAATTTGTCAAAATCGGTAAAAAAGTGAGAAGGTGCCGCCCAAAACGTGATTTAAGAGGGGGTGGTCTAACAGATGGGGATACTGAAATGTAAGTAAATTGGTCCTACTGTAATTATATTTATATACGTGTGTCAAATTCCTTGAATATTTTTGTATAGCAGTTTTTGACAATTTTATCATACATGGGAGCTTTTGTAGAATGGTAGAATGCTCTACAAGCCAAAAATTTTGTGTGCATTTACCTTCAAATAGTAGCATTTTGTATGTCTAAACAGGGGAAATTGCCACTGTTTATATATGGACATTGTTAGCCATTGGTATCCCAACATATGTATTTTGAAGGTCTAGAATCCATTTTTAATGTTCCAACAGTGTCGTCGTAAAAATGGGCCATTTTTTAGGTTACAATTCACTATGAGGGCTGCTTTTGCCTTAAAAGATAGAATGTTGCTTTCTTATGGCATCATTGAAAACTTATCCTAAGGTAATATTGAAGTACCTACTCCAGGAATTTGAGCACTTTAAACTAAACGGTTTCGCTGTGTCAGGCCAGTTAATTGGAATACAATCATACGCAATTTTGCCATAGTTTGGTGTGAGGTCAACAAACTTTTGCACCCTATGTTTTCATCAGATAATTGCCAATTCATAAAAAATGGGCATTGTGACCAAACGAAAACGAGCTATGTGATGAAATTTCAGAATATACTTATATACGGCTTCTCTTCAATTCCACACGAACAATATCTCAAAATGGGTAAGTTTTAGGGCGTGGCCGGCAAAGCGCCTCGTGGGCTTTAATTTTACGTAAAACGGCAATTTATGAAAACGAAAATCGAAATCTGACGAATCTCAAATGGATTCCTTGCCCCAAAACATAAAAATGTAACCCACTCACATTACTAAAATGTGGTTATGTAATTCAAAATTCACGACACATTTCTCATTTTAAGACCTTCTCAACCACCTCCCCCAAATTGTTGGATTTTTTGGGCAGCACTTCTCATTTTTTGGCCGATATTGACAAATTGGGTGTCAAAATGCTCAGAGGATCAAGATGCAATCAAATAAGTGTTAGGACAAAATGATCTAAACATCAAACCATTTTACTAAGCCCACCCCTAATTTAAACAAAACAACTCTCTCAAATTTTTCTTGGTGTTCTATAAAGCCATCCATTGCAATATCAGTTGAGAAATTTATATCCTGGAATTGTCCTTGAGTGGTTCCTTAAAATGTAGAAAGATAAGTGCCAGATTGTCCGCTGTGTTAGACATCCTTTGCATAAAGCCTCCATACAAGAACAGGGATAAAATGAGAGTTTCCTGCTTCTTCGCTTTAAGGGGTCACCTAGTATGGGCTGTTACAATTCCTGAAAGAAGTTGAGAAACACACAGATTCATATCCAATGATGTAAATTCAAATACAACAACAGTACAACAACACAACTATGGGTTAATTTTTCCATGTATCAGGCCCGGTAATTCATGACGAATTTTTTGAAGTGCAGGATTTTTCCTAATGTTGGACTTTTAAAAACGGTTTTGAAGGTAAAAGTGGAGTTTTCAGGTTTTCTCCCCAAGTGAAAGTTTGAGTTTAAATAGACAGCTATTTTGTAGTGGAAGTCAAAATGTGCTCAAATTGGTCCAGTGGGACTTAGTGTGGGTCAAACAACCGTGGTGACAGGAGTGGGCAGCTATCTCAATTTTTATCTCAATTTTCAGTATTTTTGGGCCATTATTTAAAAGGAAATAAAGCAATTAACACATCTTTTGAAGACCCCCCCATTTTATTATTCTTTTTTAGATTAATGCAGAATTGCGTGTAATTTGCTGTGAATTATCTGTAATTGTCAAGCTCAAACTCTACGAGTCACTTAAGATTTTTGCAATTACAATAAGCGGGTAGACGATCCATATAGAAGTCCTGCGCTGTATGATGTGTGATAGCGATTGATGGAATAAATGGTAATACATATTTTGCACCTTGGACTTCTATATGAAACATTCACCAATTAATCGGATAATTGAATGGCCACTGAAAATGTCACTCCAAATATGAAGTAACCGGGAAATAGTGCCAAATATGTATCAATGCTTCATCCAATGGCGTCCTGTCATAGTTCACGCAATCCAAGTTAGGATTGTTTAACTCCTGCATACGGCCTGACTCTAATCATTGGTGTTTGTTACCGAAAGCCCCCCATTTTTTAAAAAAAATTTTACTCCTGTTTACCAAAGACTTTCTATGAACAAATTGTTGTATTCTTTTAAAGATATCGGCCATGACTTTGCAAAAATCACTGGCTTTGTCAAAAAAATACATCGGTCCGCCGGACGCTCTTGTGTCGGGCCTCGCCAATCCGGTTAGTGACTCTAGGCCTAACTGAACGTTTTACCTTGTTATGTACCTTGGACCTCACAAATGGGGTTTGCATGTAAACTCCATAACCCAAGTTATGGTTCCAATTGAACTTTTCAACTTCAACTTTTTCAATGAGGTCATTTTAAATTTTCATCCTTTTTTACAACTTGAACTCCCATAACCTTTGACCTTGGTATGTGACCTTTGACCCAGCAACAATTGATGAATTCCAATGTTGTCCTTATTATCAAGTTTGGTTCCAATTGACTACAACTTTTCAAATGAGGTTCATTTTACATTTTCATTTTCAGCCTATGTTTATATTTGACCTCACCAGACCTTTGACCTTGGCATTTGACCTTTGCCCTTGGCATGTGACTTTTGACCCATCAACATAATGGGGGCTGCCATGTTGCACCTGTGATCTAAGTTTGGTTAAAATCCATCACAGTATGAAGAATTACGGCAAATGTTATGTCGAACATGGTGTTTCTTAATTACTCGTCCGGAGGCTGCTTTCCTTCTCCGATGTTGATAGGTAACAATTGCATTGGTCCTTTAGGCAGATGCAGACCTCCAATACATATATATTTCCCACATAATATCTAGCATCATATTCGATCACCGGTATGTACGCCAAAACCCCCCCAAGTGACTTCATACCCACAATCCTCTTCCTCTTTTCGTCTTACCCTCGCAAGATAAACATCCTGCAAGGGGTGCGGGACGGGCCCGGGAATCACATCGGAGAAGGTAACAATCAATTCCTTACGATCATAGAACACCACTGTTCCATTGACATGATCATAAAGGAATCTCTTAACTTCAATCCGATGTTGATGTACCCATTGGGCATTAACATCGCCCATTAGCACAGTATAGGAGGCGGTGCAGGATGCAAAACGTCACACCTGGATTGCGTGAGATCCGATGAGTATGAATACGAAATTGCAAGCAATTCAGAAGTAGTAAGAGCATCGCAAGGTCACCTGCCAATACAACATAGCATGAAACCTAAGCACACCACTTACTAAGAGAAAATTCGCTGAGCCATCTGAAAGAGTGGCTCCTGCAAAAAGCCAGCCAGATAAGCGACGACCTAGAGGAGAAGTCACACGAAACAAGCACCCCCTCGGGCACAACCACAAACACGGCGCAGAAAAATGAGAGGTTTACTCCCAAGTATGAGGGTCTACAAAGCTTCCAGAGCAGCTCGAGCCAGTAGACCCAATCGCCACCCTCCGGGCCCTGCGGGCGGAGAGGAAGGGGGATCGCCGGTGAGCGGAGACTGAGGAGGGCGCAAAGAGCCCAAATCTCTCAGACCCTTGACGGGTACAGTACTCTGCGAGAACACCCGCACAGCGTAAGGACAGGAAGACATGAGACATCAACTGTTACCTAATGCAGTCAGCCCACCATAGCACACTCACTTGAGCTCCAAGGGCAAGCGAGTGCGAGGAGCGGAAAAAAGGAGGAGATCTTCATGGGCCGACAAAGGCCAACTCCGATTCAAAATCTCTAGATCGACCTACCATGGGGGAGGAAGCTTCAGGATAGTACAGCAACCCCCAAGTGTATCAAGTAACCCCACCAGAATGGAAAAAGTCAACCAGAAGATTGGACACCAATCCAGGGGAACATCCAATAGTCATACTAAGCCTAGTCCCGTAAACGTTGAAAGGGTGCTGACAAAGAATTCTCAGCCAAAAAATGTTGGAGAGAGTACACGATCAACAGTACCAGACTCCAACAGTTACTCCAAGGCCTACCTAAACAACTGGAATGAGGCAGCCAGGGAGAGTAAGAGAATCTAATTATTCAAACCGAACATAGAGGTAAAATAATATAATAGTATAATCCCACCTCCATGATCGAAACAAACCAATCCAGACATAGATAGAATGGAGTGATACCCCCTTTCAACAATATGAGAGTAATTGAAAGCACAAGTGATAAAAAATTATAAGTCATGTCATTTGACAATGCAAAGGACTCATTATCAAACCCATCAAATCCATCCCACATGCAGAGCGGATGAGAGGGTTGCACCTGTCATTCAAAATAAAAGGCAACAAAAACCCGCGCGGCGGCCGGTGAAGTGCCTATAACGGAGCTGAGAATCCGT
>JAMKCH010015886.1:0-24918 GCA_023653785.1 Ophioderma brevispina
ACCTTAAGCTTGCCTATTGCGTCCATGAAAAAATAAGCGGACGCAAAGAATTTCAGCTGACTGAAAAATAAATAGTCTTCCGAGTCTCGATGTCACATATTTTAAAAATGCTCCACAAAATATTAACAAAAATGAAAACAACTCTTAAACACAGTTATATACACTTGAGTGTTAAAAGGTAAATTTTGATCATAAATAAATAACTAGAATTTCGCGGTTCTCGGCTTTCGCGCTCGCTATATTCAAAGAATATAAGCTGTGGGCCACCCCATGACCTTTGACCCTGGCACGTGACCTTTGATCTCATCAACATTTGAGGGATCGCATGGTGCACCTATGACAAAAGTTTGGTTCCAATTGAACTTCAAGTTTTCAATTTAGATGAATTTTACATTTTTAGCCCATTTTTCAACTTGACCTCACAATGACCTTTGACCTTTCAACATGACATTTGACCTCATCAACATATGGGATCCCATTGTGCACCTATGACAGAAGTTTGGTTCCAATTGAAGTTAAACTTTTCAATTGAGGTGAATTTAAAAAAAACTTAACAATTTGTGACATGACACACACATCTACACACACATCCACACACACATACACACGCACAACGAATTGCTAAGTGGTCCTGCCAGCTATAGCTGGCGGCCCACAAAAATGGAAATTGCTGCTTCTTGCGTATGAGGCGGCAGCTAAATGTGTTGAATTTGGTGGAGCCAGCTCATTGTTGGTTCAGGGGGTGGTGTCGAATGTCTACATTGGTTTTCAGGGGGGGGGGGTCAAAATGTATCAAAAAAGTACAATTACCATTTTCGATGGGCTGTACCTCACATATTACTTTTCTAATGTGCTCATAATTGTATTGGTTGAAAGTTCTACTATGTGACCCTCACTGACTAAAAGATGGACAGTATAAAAATTCTTACTTTTGGAGTATGACCCCACCCAAACTTGACCCCCGAATGAACAAAGTTGCATATTTACGCCTCATTAACTCTAAAAGGAAACAAGCTATGAACTTTTTAATGCCAGATTTGAATTCTACAACAAATATTACCTCTAGATATTGATTTTCAAAGTTGTGGAAAGCACCATTACTAATCTGTGACCCTCTCAACATTGTCTTTCACATCAGGCAGCACTTTTGATGGTGACCCCCCTAAATTCCAGTCGCGGGAAAACGAAATGGACTATGATGCTCAAAATTTCAGGATTTTCATATCTCATCAATGTCTACCACCACACTTAATGCGAAAAAAATCCACGACGTGCTGCGGTGCACATCTCGAACGTTGACACGGAATGGCCCTTATACAAAAGCATGTGCTATTGTTCTAAACCCTTATTGGTATTATTTCTGAGCTGTGTGATCATCCCTTCTACAGCCCTCAATAAACTCCACTTTAAATGACAGGAGATTTTTTTTAGGATACAAATTTCTCTCAAATTTCACTGGATCGGTTGTAGACCACATACAGAGAACGTTTTGAAGGTTTATTGGACAAACAGGTGCAAAAGAAAACCGCAAACCTTGTTTTGAACTTGCCTACTATCGTAATCGTTCCCCATAGAAAAACATGCTCTGACTTTCTGTCGTGCACGACAGAAAGTACTAAATCATCATCTTATTACATAAAGACGGCGTATTCGGCTTATTCACTTCAGGTGTGATCTAATGGAAAGCATTCCAAATATGTAAAAAACTGGGGTTCGAGAAAAATTGGGGGCGCTTCTTCCTGGAAATCTCCTCATGTCTCTTTAACTTGCCATACATTTTGATAGTTGCAGAGCATGCAAAGGGAACTGCAGTCTATCACAGGGAGTTGAAAGGAATATGACAATGCCCTCTTTCTCTGGGAGCTTTAATTTATTGCTTTCTTGCCAGAGGTCATTTCTTCATACATATCCAAAAATGCAATGTAGTACATGGTAATAACCATTTGGTACTTTGGGAATCAAACGTTTCTATCTAGGCCTAGGTATGAACTAAGGTGGTTGGAATACCCCTGGGGAATACACACGCCTGGGATCACAAGCACTTTTAAATTAATGTTAAAGCTTGAAAAGTAGTACTGCTAACATTGTTTTTGCCAGAAAGTGCTCAAATATTAACATTTAACCAAGGGGTAATTTTGCATACCTCAAAGTGCAATTTTCCAATCGTAGTGCAATATGGGATTGAGTTTGCTAATTGTGGTTGTCATAAAAGATGCAAGAGCCGTCATGCCGTACCACAACTTACAAACAAAAATACATCCCTGAAACTGAGAAGGGACCCAATGCAAGGTAGCGGAGCCAAGCTGTTATCGTGAGTGATGACCGCCCATTCTTACTCTAAAACAGAAGGTCTCAGAATGTAAACATGTAGGAAGGAGATGTGAAATTACACTTACCGATAGAGCACCGTTGTAAAATATTGGTCGACCAAAATGGGTCAACATTTGCTCAACATCCAAAACAACACATCCTTAGTGCTAAGATTCACAAGTAATGGGAAAAAATAGTAGCTTTCTTTTGATACCAAAAATGTTCACCACTTCCGGTAAAATCTAGGGCTTCAGGGGAGAGATATTGCGATCGGGCCATGGAGCCTTTAACATGCAATATTCCGTCTTCTTGGTGCTTTCCTATCGAAAGCACAATACATATTAAAATGCTTACTTCTTCACCGCTTGTTGCAGCAAGATGGAATTGAGAGAAAAATTGCTATTCGCCAGCTGAACTACCAATCCCCTCATCCAATAGCTGGTTCATCGCTGTATCTTCCTTATTGCAACAAATACAACCTTCCAAGTGCACATGATATTATTCAAAATGTGCAAAAAGAGAATCGGGAGAGAAGAGTTAAAGCGCTGTTGCGAACCATGTATTTGATAAGTGAAAGTCCGAAGCATGAACTGAAAATAAGTTTGCAATTCTAATTACAGAGCTTGCCAACCCTTTTCTGTGCATCATGTCTGGGAAGATACCGGCTCTAATAAAAGGATCATCCAACAGGCTATAATTAAAGCCCGCCTCCTAACTGGGACTTATACACTCCAAGGAAACCGTGTTTTACAAAATTTAATCAATACAAGTAAATGGTACATGCAGACTCTGCCCTGATGGTGATGAAACACGTTCCCACTTCTCATAAAATGTTCTGCCTATAATGAAGGAAAGGAATGACATCATCTGTGATATATGATATAAGGAATTTAATTATAGTGATGACCCCGACTGGAATGGGGAGGAGATTAATTACTTCGGAGGAAGAGTTATAACCAACTGGATCCTTGATGCTCTTATTTCATTCCAAGCTATCCTGGTTTTCCGGAGATATACAAGCAAATTGCGGAAATCTTCCAAGCAACTTTGTTTTACACTTCACAATAAAAGATCTACACTTTTAACACAGAAGACATAGAGACCCCATCAGACTATTCTCATGTGCAGTATTTAGAGACTTTTTTTCCCTTCATGCTTGCATTTGCTTAACAAACATTTGTTTGAATGTTTGCTCAAGCTCGTTCATCTGCTCACTGTGAAAATGCATGCAGAATGCTGTTTGCACACTGTGACACTTCCATCTGCTCTCTAACTAGTACGCATTGCTTGGCGCAGTGATATACTGGTACATAACTGCTCATGAACTCATCCAGTATCTTATTTACTTTGTAATTATAGCTGTGGTGCTGTTTTTGGATGCATTGAACTGATTGGTCTACTTGTAATACCATTTATATTTGACTGTTGCTAATTTTGATGACTACATGACCTGATACTTCGGTCCTATTGGCCATATGACTTTTGCCATAAGTTGACTACACACTACAGAAGTTTGGTGCTCCTAGAGAGGAGGCGACCTACGATCAACCAACCAACCATGGCAGAATACTAGTAATTTGTAAACTCTTTCCTCGTAGGCTTGAATCAGTATTTGCCACCACATCCTTCAACATCATGCATGTTCAATATGCAGTTTATTGAAACGTAGTGTTTTTCCAGGTAAAGACGTATACGGCTACCTAACCCAGGGGTTCCGTAGCCGTATACGGGGTAAAATAGACCGGGAGTGTTTTGGTAGCCGTACGCACCATCCTTAAGGACATAGTACAAATACAACAATATTTCAAGAAAGCGCAAGCCTGGGAAATGAGGTTGTTTGGCCTTGGGCAATTCGACTTCAAATAAGCCCAAGTTTATCCTCCTTATGAAAACAATATGGGCATGGTATTAAGACACAACACGACACAGATTAAAATGAAAAATTGTTTAAAATAATTTTTACCCTTACTTTGTTCCAAAGAATTAGGTTGCACGTATTTGTAGAATAACAAGTATTTGTTTGAAGTGCCTGTATCGCTTCAAACCACGGCACAAGAACTGGTGGAGTTACTAATTTTGCAACAAAAACAGGTAACAATTAAGTGAATTAGATGGTTAGCTTGCTTCATGCAAGTTTACCTAAATTTTGAAGTTTTTACCTGAAAAAAAATAAAATTAACGATTAAAAATCTTAATAATTTGAAGCATTTGGGGAACATTCTGGTAAATGTGGATACTTCCTTATGTGATAGACAAAGGGCGGGACTTCGAAGAAGATAACAAAAAAAAAACACTAAGAATAATATAGGTATTAATAATTTAGCACAAGCGATATGGTATGTAGTCTTATGGCAAACCAAAACTCGCTCTTCAAGAATTAATCAGGATATGCAGATGATGCGATGAGTAATAGACCCCATTAAACAAAACCTCCTGTTTTTATGATTCAAATGAGTTAGTGCTTACTGTGGGGCTTAGAATTGTTGAATTCCTGGGGTCAGTGTATTACCAGTCCCGACTCCCAACCATGCAGCCATCATGCTTAGGAGGTCCGCGCTGCGTTGCGTATTCATGGGGAATGTTTTATGAGCGACAATATTTTGTATTTTTAGAATAGTACAATACATTGTAATCCTCTTCCGTTTTAAGGCATAAAACAAACTTCAGCCACAATGAAAAAACACTAGTTCCATTATTGTCATTTTTTCTTTTTAGGTGTATGGTTTGAATTGGTTCTCAAGTGTTGTAAAAACCGCCACCGCTGCATAGAGCTATGAGCAAAATCTAATTTTAAAAGCTATGTGCGCGCGAGGGAAAGCTGAAACATTAAAACTATTCTTTTGGCCTAAGATTATTAAAACTTATTTGTGTTTTGAAAAACGTTGTTGGGGTCAATTAAATTGTGAAATTCGGGGTCATTCGGAAGAGACAAGCAAACTTTTTATTTATTTAGATTATTTCTTTGCTCTTAGAAAGTCATAAAAAAACATAATTGCATGGTAAATACCAAGAGATTAGAGAATAAGAATGTAGGGTCGTGCCAGGGTGTCGGTTTACTTTTATGCGCGTTGGACTTCGGAATAAAAGATTTTACAAACACCCCTTGTATTGTATAATTGCATTTCTTTAACCCTACCCGGACCGGGTCGTTTTGACGGACGACGGCCCAATGCAACGAAGGGCAATCTATTTTATTTTGAACGGCCAGAGGCAATTGAGAGCCAAGTTGCGTTTCATGCCATCTCGGCCGTTTTTCCCAGTACAGGAATAAGTGCAGGTAAAGTCAATACACGCCCAGATGCAACGAAAAACATCGCGTCATTTTCCGGAGACGGCCCGCCCAAATGTACACGAAAAACATCGCGTCATTTTCCCGGAAGGACGGCCCAGATGCACGAAAAAACATTCGCGCCCATTTTCTGGAAAGAGTCACCCAGATGCAACGAGAAACATCGGTGCGATGCAATAAAAAACAGGGATAATAAATAAATAAATTAATAAATAATGGATGAGTAATGCACACTGAATCTGCATGAATTTGTGTTATAGTTCGCCAGTCGTGCAGTGCGCAAACGCTACACTTCATAGTCGTGCGTGGCTCTATTATGCTACGTCATGCTCCGGTTACGTCATGAACGTTTACGCATAATTTAAAAAAAATAGCTTATCGAAAATGGTGCGCGTACACCATCGAAAATTGTCTGTATGGGAGGGGCGACAAGGTGTTCACATTAATTCTTCTACCCACCCAACCCCTCCACACCGTTCCTTTTGCCTCACCCGCATGATGAGAGTCATTTGCGCCTTCTGCGGGCAAAACCGTCCGAAATGCAGTGAAATGAAAAAGCATCGCATCATTCCCGGGAATGACGGCCCAATGCAACGAGAAACATCGCGGCGATGCATAAAAACAGGATAATTAAATAAAAAATAATAAATAATTGATGAATTATTTAAATAAATAAATCTGCATGAAATTTGTAGCTTATAGTTCGCCAGTCGTGAGGGGCGTATTAGCTACATCATAGTCGTGCGTGGCGCTAGTATGCTACGTCATGCCTCGGTTTACGTCTGAATCGTTTATGCATAATAAAAAAAAATAGCTTATCGAAAATGGTGCGCTATCACCATCGAATTGTCTATGGGCATTTGTACAGTGTCCACACCGCTGTGTGTTGAAAGCATTGCGAATTCTTGTGGGCAAACGTCGAATGCCCAGTGAAAGACATCTTGCCATCAGGCCCGGGGGAAGACGGCCCAAATGCAACGCGGAAACACGCGTCAATTTTCCGTAAAGAAGGCCCAAATGCAACGAGGAAATCGCGGCATTTTCCGTAAGACGGCCCAAATGCAACGAGGGGAACATCGCGTCATTTTCGGTAAGACGGCCCAGATGCAAGAGGGCAATGAGGGTAATTTGCGCGGACCAACAATAGTGGTTGACGGCCGAGATGCAACGAAAAACATTTTCCGACCGTGACCACGTTTCGTTGGCTCTCTTGCCTCTCGCCGTTTTGTGTTAGGGTTAATAAAAGAAATCGTTCCACTAAAAAGAGCTCATGGAATTAGTTTGGTTCTCGTTTGAAGGAACGGTTTTAAATGGAAACAACCAAAATAAGTCGCAACTCATTATTCTATAGTGTTGGTATTTCAATATAATATGTTTAAAAAAGTAGGCACATTTAAAAAAAAAACCCTCGTTCAAACAGTCATATGTTGTTAACACATTTCCTATGGAGAGAGTTGCAACAGCCACATATTTTCCTGATAAGCATATATGCGTTAATATTTGGTACCAAACACTGATCTCTATTACAATGGATAGGCTATCGCCGCTCAAAAGTTGAGGAAACCGGAAATTGAACGGCGCGGGCCCTTTTGCTCTAACCAAGAAACCCGATCGTGCACGTAACTGAATAGGGAAATATGGGAAAAGGACAGAATTAGGCGAATTATTGCGCGTATGTAAGGTTTGTCAATATTGGTTTGATTTTTCGAGTATAGATGGAATATGTTCGAACAAAATATGATTCAAAATGTTTTAAAAGTCTTTCAAAATGCCATTATTTCGGTTTTCAGATCACCGACCAATAATTCATAGGCCAAAGTGCTTTGACTACTAGCATTCACAGATATTAGATATATTAATCCTCCTTCAATATTTTTCCGCTTGACTAAACCCCAACACCCACCTATATCATGTATGTCACTCTTCCTTAACTTATGATCTATTGGGAATGTGGGTACTTATGGTATACCAATTGAAAGAGAAAACGCAAAGCACTCTTGTGGTACCAAATTTATAGCAATCGGATGTTTGTAAAAAGGAAAATCACAGGGGGTGGTTCCCCTTTTCCCCCGTCCCAGAGAAATTGTTGTTAAAATGTTTAAAATGGACTCAGGTAGAGAGAGGGAAGCATTCTTTTTCTTCTGGAAATGACCTCGTATCTCTTTTACAGG
Organism: Ophioderma brevispina; assembly: GCA_023653785.1. Lineage (NCBI taxonomy): Eukaryota > Metazoa > Echinodermata > Ophiuroidea > Amphilepidida > Ophiodermatidae > Ophioderma > Ophioderma brevispina. The sequence continues at coordinate 7,771 of JAMKCH010015886.1, forward strand.
CATGCACGTTTATTGTTAAAAAAAAATACTTAAGATTATTTTGGATAAATCCTGGGGTCTTGAATTTGGTCGGGGACCAATGCTGTTCCAAAAAAGAGCGACTATAGCTGCAATTGCGGGAAACCTCTAGGGGTATACAATCACAATAATGAATTATAGGGGGATCAATCAAATTCAGTTTTGTGAGTTGTGACGGTTAATGATAAAAATAGGAAAATGTAACCTCAACTATCATCAAATTAAACCCACGAGTGTGTATTTTTTTGTTTATATTGGCTTTTAACAGGTATTTTAGGTCCGTATGAGAAACAGGTCCACAAGGGGTATAATTTTACTGCAAATTGGGTCCCCTTATTTAAAAAATAAAACCTGAAACACAGACAATTTTAACAAAAAATGGCTCCGTCAGACTCTTCGTTAGAGGTTATTTTACTGAAAATTGTGTCTGGTATCCTTTAGGGGTCAATTTCAGAATCCCTGGATGAGCACGGGTACCACCAACCCCTGAACCCCCCCCCCATCGGTAAAATCTTGTTTGAAGGAAAAGATAATGCAATGCAGTCTATGGGGTCCGTATACTGCACACCCAACACTCCTTGTTAAATAAAACTGGGAAATTAAAATGGAACTGAATTTGGTCTTGGACCGTGGGGATGTATAAGCTATTCTAGTGACTGTGTTTAATAAATGTAAAAAAATCACAAGCTATCCCTTAGGCCTAATTGTGATCCATTTTTACATGTATCCCCAGCGAAAAGTCGCATGAATTAAATACTAATTGTGAACTAGAAGTATTATTGCTCCATACTGGTATTCCCATGGAGTTATAGCATTGTAGAGCACATAGTCTAGTACAGTGGCAATGCAAGTACATACAGTATTATGTACAGTGTATAGGCTACGATGTGTATACCCATCACTAGCTACATGTATATCACTAATCGGTCGCAAAATTGCCTAGAATACATTCGTTTACTTCTACTCACAGTTAATTTCAGGCACAACAGGAAACATACACCATACAAATTGCAAATGCTTGATATTTTTTTCAGATATTGGCCAGAAAAGTACTTTATAAGGCATACATGTATACTCATCCCATAGAAACCTGTGCAACCGAGTGAATGTTTTGGGTAGAGCAAAAGGGACGCTGCGCAACTTCCGGTATATTCACCGGCTCGCTATTCAATCGCAAAGTCCGAAAACTATTGTGATCCTAATTCCTAACTAAAGACCAATTAATAATTTCACCTTTTATAATGATCACACCTTGCGTAAATATCACAAATTTTGTTTTCTTCATGCGGCGATTACTTGGTCGTATGTTGGTCACGCATGACTGTGTCTGGCTATAGCCGGGAGCGGGCTGACGTCACATCGCAGTGAAAACAAAGGGGAAGCCCAGGGAATCCCCGCATCGCAGTGAAAACAAACTGCGCAAATTGCGTCTTTAAGTTCACTGCACATCGGATGACACTATGCGTGCAGCGCGCATCGAATTACGCACGTTGTTGTCATGCCGTTGCCATGCAGATTTTGTTCAACTCCCGGATGTCCGCTCCCGGCTATATAACCGATCCACTGTGGACACGCTCCGTAGCCGTATACGGCTACCTAACCACAGGGCCTGTTTTGGTTATATAGCCGTATACGGCTCAGTTCCGATAATCGTAACTAGAGGTCTTTACATACACATTATATGGCTGACTTTAACATTGGACTGGACCTCTAGTTACGAAAACTCCCTATTCGGACCAGCGTAAAAATAACAAATACCTATGTACTCATGGTACGAGCACTCAAATACACAGTGATTGTGACTTTTACCGACCTTCATCCAACCAAAAAATGTTACTTACATGATCTTGAGAAACTCCTACAGATAGTGCACTTATTGGTGTTGTTCGATTCTTGATGATTATGTTAAAAAAAAGCATTTACTTTTACAAGTCCAGTTTTTCAATCCAAAATTACTTGGATTGTATTTTGCTACTATACAACAGCTTCCGGTAGGTCAGCAGTCTGAGGTCAGTTTACGGCAGTCCGGTAAATACGTAATCCTGCTTCTAAAATTGAAAAAAAACTAGCGTTTGAAAATTCTCAAGACTGGAATAATATCGAAAGGCATTGTGGGATTTTTTTTTTTTTTTTTTTTATGCGTGCAGCGCGCATCGAATTACGCACGTTGTTGTCATGCCGTTGCCATGCAGATTTTGTTCAACTCCCGGATGTCCGCTCCCGGCTATATAACCGATCCACTGTGGACACGCTCCGTAGCCGTATACGGCTACCTAACCACAGGGCCTGTTTTGGTTATATAGCCGTATACGGCTACGGAACCCTGGGGTTAGGTATAGTGATCAACTGCTCACCTCGGAAAACTACGCCAACGAGGGCTGGCGAAGCCCGAGGGTGAGCAATGATGTAATTGGCGAAAGTTTTAGTTTAAATTTACTCACTATTTCATATCCCTACAGCTGCATTGAACTCTTATCTAAATTTTATTCCACAGCACCAGTAGCAAATTATGTCTCTATCTGCTTTTCTGGTTAAAGAAAGTTTTCCCATGTACAACCGAATGGCACTAGAAATTCCCGTCGACTGACCCGTCTCGCATAGTCCATCTAGAAGGACCCTCGCCTCGTTCCTCCCTGTGTCCACCCCCCTGTAACCTAGCCACTCCGCGCTTGGTGGCGAGATCAGTGGGAAAAAGAGTCCTTCTAGATGGACTACATGGAACCAGCGTAGTTAGCCGTGACGTCAGCGTTTGTTGATCCGCACTGGAAGACATTTTAGGGCTTTGAGAAGCATGAAAGAGGTAAAAAATCTGTGATTAGAGTGAATAATCTAACTCAGGATAGTCTCAGGTATTTATAGAATTCCTTTTCGAGGGCCAAATCATGCTTCAATTTCAAATACACCCGGGGAATGGGGGATAAACTGCGATAAAAAAAATTCTCGCAGCCTATTCATTTGTACGGTACTAAAGCCTTTTGAATACACTTTTCCCCAGACCTCGCGCTGCGCGCTCGAGGTCTGGTTCTGAACGGACTAGTTAGGTAGCCGTATACGGCTACGGAAACACTCCCTTATTGAAATTATTCCGTTGAAGCTGCCGAATTCACAGACAGTGGTGGCACAATAATTTATCTTTCCCATGTTTAATACGAGAGTAGACTGGGCCTTTAATTGCGGTTATTCCTCTGTGTACGGTCTTACCTTCCATCATACAATTTTATAAATTTATTCTTGCTATTTTAGATGTAGATATATTGGTTAGAGTTCGGGACCTTCTCGATACCGCGATCTCCACACCAGCCAAGGATCCTAAAATGACACAGTGCAGCAAATCTACTGTGATTGAGTCATCCCTGATTACCGTAAGAATGTCCCGTTTGGTCTGACTGATTTTTATGGCGCGTGGCGCCCTCCCGTGTATACAAGGGCCATTGAAGGGCCTGGGGCAATTTGCGTCAAAAAATAAAGTAAAAATTGGAGATAATACAAAATAAAAACAAACTAGCAATAAAGTAGGGGCTATCGGTACTGGATGTCTTTTGAAAAATGGGGGTCATTCGGTACTAGTAACAAAATTTTGTTTGAAAGTGGGCTCATTGGGTACTGGGAAGCCAAATAAATGGAATTATGGGTATCAATGACACTGATTCTGAGTTGAAAAGTGAAATTTGAAGCTAGCTGACTAAAAAAGTGGGGTCATTGTGTACTGGACTATGACAACTCCGGCATTATGCTTCAAAAAGGGGGTCATCATTCGACTTACACATGGCACGTACTCACATTTTTATCAGCAAATATTTGCACAATCTGTTTCCAAACAATGCAGTGATATATTACAATTATTTTCCTAAATAAAATATAATAATGTTATTAGAAGCTGCTGTGCTGTGTATATTTTAATTATTTTTAAGGATTAAAGTACACCACAATTAGACAAGAAACTTGTTTGTTGATGAGAAGCTATGACAATCTGGATTAACCAGTCCCTCAAATTATATTATAAGGGTTATGTTATCATTAATATAATAATAATATAAGCTATCCTTATTATATTTCTTTATATTAATTTTGTTTTTACTCTGACATCTCTGGCCCACCAACTTTCCCGGTCCCGCTGCACCAGACCGCCTACACTGCAAAAACTGGGGTGTTAACATCTTAACACCAAGTTGGTGTCAAGCTTGTCGGTGTTAGTTTCTGGTTGAAATTTAGGATTTAACACCGCTTTGTGTTGCTGCACAATTTTAATTATGCATTTTGGTGATGTGCTTATGAAATATTTTTTTTTTTTTTTTTTTTTTTTTTTTTGGGGGGGGGGGAGAGGGGGAAACCTGTACACGAGTCCATGGAGCATGGGTGAATTTCCCCCCATTTTTTCCTTGCCCTCCCCAGTTTGCTTCATGGTTGGAAGAAAAAATGACAGATTTTTTTGCGAAAATTTGGGCAAATTTGTGTGAAGAATTGGTGAAGAATCTCAAAATTTTTGATATTTTGCCCCTCAAATATTTCACTTTTGCCCCCCCCCCACATGTCACTTTTCCCCCAGAAAATAAAGTGGTGCCGCCATTGCACAAGCCCGGGGAAACCACCCGAGTTTACAAGGGTTCTGGCGGTGTCCCTATATAAGACCAGAAACGAATGAAATGACACACAGTATCCGAGACCTGGGGCCAAGCGATATTGCCATTAGAATTTTAAACTTGGGATTTTACATTCCATTTGAGCTATTTTATGGCCGTTTTATTCTGTTTTAAGCATGATATCAACACACAAAAAAAATCATCATTCTAACAGATTCCTGCTAATTTTATACTCCATCGGAAACTGAGAAGTAAAATCTGATACCCTATGTGAGATTAACAGAGATATAGGTTGAATTTGATACCGTATATTGCAAGTCTCGAGACCTGCCCAGGTCTCGCATTTTTTTGTAACTATTAGAGGTAAGCAAACAATAACAAAATCACAACATTTTATCAGATGTTTCAAATACAAACGTTAACACTTTAAGTTTGGTGTTAATTAACACCAGAGGGTGCAGTCCCGTATTGATTCCCCATTAACACAAGTAGTGTGAATTTGTTAAAATAATTAACACCACCAACATTTAACAACAAGCAGTGTCATATCAAACATTGTAACACCAGAATTTGTGTTAATATAACACCAGAATGGTGTAAATCTAACACCATTGGGTGTGGTCTCCTATTGATTCCAGGATGGTGTTAAAATTAACACCCAGTTTTTGCAGTGATAGTCACTACGTTTACTTTGCTAATTCACCAGATGTAGCGATCAAGGTCTCAATTTGTCTTATAGCTATAAACGTTTAAAAGTTGTGTGAAATTGAATTAATCATTTATAGCAAAAAATATAATGATTTATATAAGATATTATCTATTTCTTTCTGACATCCAACGAGCATAATGTGTTTATTGTGGAAATACAATATTATAGCCTATAATAATAGGGATAATAACCGCACCTTTTATTTGGAAATTTCTATTTGCCCGCCCTTTCCTTTTTAAAGGAATTCTTATTTTCTTGCTTGGATTATGTCATTGCTGCGCCAAAGCCGACGGTATCACGGTGTTGGATATTTGCCGCACCGTATTGTATCCAATCATGGACCAGTGTATTCATTCCAGGATCGCATGAATACTTTATTTCTGGTGGTACCGCCTGATGCCCGCCCGATGCAGTGGCCCCCCCATTTATCAACTCGTGATTTTAAAGGCCATTCCAACATTCCACCAGGGCAAAATCCATGGTGCAATTCGGAACACCTGTCCGTCTAAAAAGCTTCCGATGACTTTTTATTATTATATTATTATTATTATTTTGCTGGTACTACTGAGGCCAAACTGTGTGATGCATGTGATTGTGACTCACGTGAGCTCTGCTGTGGCTATGGTTGGGTTGAAGAGACTATTATATTTTTGCAGAAATCATTAAAAAAATATGAACTTACCGTCGTCTGTTAAGCCGAAAAATGCACCCAGAGATTCAAGTGCATCCATGATTTAGGGTCTATTTGTGATCCCATGTGACAAGTTCTCCAGATCATGCAAAAACGTGTATGTAAATAGAGTTGTACCGATCAAGGGTCATGGTGCCTGGAGCCTATTTTAGCCTTGAGTTTGGATTGGTTAAAATAAAAACTCCCTTAAAAGGGAAAGCCCGTATACCAAGGTTTCCTTTGTGAAATTTGTGGAAATCAGACTAAAACATCAAACTTTTGTGTAATTTTAATTGCCCTGAACTTGTCTTTTAGATTTATCACAAGAAATTTAATTTAATACTAGGCGGCTACGGTGGTTTGTTAAACAGAAGGTTTGGGTATTGCTATTGGAAATCCGAGTTCAATTTGTAGGACTACAGAGCAAATTAAAAAAAAAAAGAGTACCTGTAGACTCGACCCACATTGTAAATTACTACACAGTTAAACCATAAACGACCCCTTCAGTAGGACTGCCCAGTAACATGACCCCTGCCCAGGAGGACTATTGACCCATACATATCAAACTTATTCCACACACACAGTCTCCAAGTGAACTCTGTGCCGTACTAGACCCACTGACATACTTAACCCAAGTTCAAAGCTACGATTACTCCCAATGGGGGTACTAAACTGGTTCACTAACACACATGACCAAATGCCCGCCAGCAGTGTCTCCACATGCCATTGCTTAAGGCAACATGTGTAGTAGGCCTACACGAGAAGTTGCTAAAAAATCGAAAATCCAAGGATTTTACAGCGATATTCCTTTACATTTGCGTGAACCAGCTGATAAACTAAAGTGGAATCCTAACCAAGTATTTGATATTGAGGTAAGAAGCTAAATTTATTTTCTAATAAATAATCTTTCAATGTATACAATTCAAAGGCATCTGCCACATAATTACAAATCTAAACCCCAATGTCATTTTGTGAAGAAAATGTGCTAAAAATTGCTTATCTTATTAAACAATTTATCATAGGTTTAAATATTTATTTTTATTTATTTAAATTTATTCAATTTCTAGTGTTCATGAAAGCTTATTTATTTCAAAATAACTATTTTGGTAATTGTAGTTAGTTTTTCAAAAATGTTAAACTACAAATAGGTCTGTTTTTTGTATCTGGTAAGTGAATGTCCATGTTAAGTCACTGAACCACCATGGATAGGCCAATATTTTTTTTTTTTTTTTTGTAAATTACTTGAAAATGGATTAGGAAGGATTCCAAAGGCTTCTTTCCTGATTTGTTTGTCCTGTCCTATTTATATTGTTTTGCATTTTTTGAAACTTACTTAAAATCTTCGTCTGCATCACTTTGCTAATAGGTACTCAAAGAAGAGGAGGGTCGATTTTTTGTGCACTACAAAAACTATCCTGAAACATTTGATTGTTGGATCCAGCGCGAAGCTTTAGTCAAAATAATACCACATCAACCAGTGGGATACACATCACAGGATATAATTGGAAAGCTCTGTCTTGAAATTAAGGACAAGCTTGTTTCACGGACTAGACAAAGCAGTGAAGTAATAATTAAGATAGATTGCACTGAGGAAATTTACAGTGAATTGTTTAACTGCAGTCCCAAAGAAAGCATCCATCCTTCAAATACAGAATTGGAAAACATTCTTGGAAAAAACTGGAACATTCGAATCTTCAACAAAGAAGGAGAAACTTCTGTTGTCATCAACCAGTCTTTTTTTGTTAAATTACAGAAACGCCCATCTATCAAGGAATTTGTTCAGGACGACCAGAATAATCTTGTAGAACTGCAACGACAGAGATTGCCATATTTATATTTTTCTTTTGTTCGCAAAACTTACCCACGCAACCCACTGGACATGTTGGAAAGTGAACATTACCTAAAATGATTCAATATCTTGTGTAAAATGTCATAAGTGGCTCTCCTCATAGTTATGCAATGTTGAAATATCATTTGTAACCTTATTTTTCATTGTATATAGTTTGAGAGAGAGAGAGAGAGAGAGAGAGAACCTATTATATGTAAATTCTTTATCTGAGTATATGTATTTATGCAACCCTTTCAATAGAAATAATCAAGAAATTGTATTTTTTCATGTTTTTGTTGAAACACGAGGAAGTGTATTTTGTTTAACAATTATAATTTACAGTTTTCACATTGCACGCTTTTTTATTTCCTTTTTTTCTCATACCTTGTCTGTTGCATAAGTACAGAATTATGATTTCATTATTTACTTTGTAAAAAGTTGTTTGTTTATGTAATCTATGAAAATGTGTATGTAACATTTTTGTACATCTGACAACGACATTTCAAAGGATTTTCATTGTTTATACTTTCTGTTTTAACTCTTGATTGGGGAGAAGTAGAGAACCGTCTTGTGGTCTCCCCTGTTAAGCTGCGTAGCGAAGCAAAGTTAAAACTGCGAAGCGAAGCAGCGAACTAATCTCTGCAACTCCAAACACTGTTTTCCATTAACATCATTTCTTAAGTATACCCATATCATGACTAGACCTCAGCGCAGGCCTTTTCTAAGGTCTGCCTTGACTATAGTGTCATTGAATGTGGAGGGTTTTTTTCCAGTGCAAAAAGTCCCATCATTGCTGATTTTGTGTAACAATCTCCATTGTCGATGTTCCATGTCTGCAGGAACCCAAGAGGAATCAAATCACCGCCCAACCATACCAGCAATGGTCCTTTCCACGAGGGACCACGCCGACCATGCGAGTGCTATTTTTGTGAGAGCAGTACCGAAGTGGAAGCAACCTCATGTCTGATGATGACACATGAAGTCCTCACCATTGAGCTTGGTTCTGTCATAGTTACATCGTCTACAGGCCTCCATCAGTGGACTTCGAGCGCCCTCGGCCTCGGCCCTGGGAGTTCCACCAGACCTCACTTCTTCATTGGTGACTTCGACTGCATAGTACCCAAGGGGCTGCATTGACACTTACAAAGACGACAATCTGTCGGAGAGTGGATTGACGTCGGCATCTACGTCTCACTACGACTCTAACGCCAACATCATTGCAGTGGCCTCGCTGGACGAGAGAGGTTACAACCCGATCTAGCTATTGTTGGCAAAAAACATCTCTAACCTTTGTAGCAAGATTGTTCTGAATCCTGTTCCACGGGCTCAACTTCGACCAATCGGTCATCCAAGGTCAACTCTGGCAAGTGGTGCAAAACGGGTGCCTTTTGGGCGCCGCTTTGCTGCGGGGGGGGGGGGGGGGGGAGGGCGGCGGGGATTCACTGATGGCCTGGGTCGAAGCGTGGGGGGGGGAAATTGCTCCAAATCCCCATGACTATGCACATTTGCCCAGCTGGTGGGCAGGACTGCACGGAGATTCATGCCCAGGGGCTGTGGCGGAATGTGTCCAGGCCTTTCCAGGGGGTGTGCTACAGAATATCGAGAGTGTGTCACCATGTTTGGGGCTTGTCCTTTTCGGCTGTAGGCAACTGCTAGGGGTGAGGAGGTCTCGGAGGGGATCTCCCGGGAGGGGATCGGGACCTGGCGCGCTTTGGTTGAGTCCACCGTTTGTGGCCCGATGGCAGCAAGAGGGCGTGGTCTGCCGTCGCGGGGGCTCCGGGGGATCCAGCATAACCTCCACAGCACCAATTTACACCCACCAAGTGCCCACCAACGCTTTTAAATGGCAGGTGCAGCGGAGGGCCCGGAAGATCAAACAAAGACCATGGGATGTATGGTGGTGGCCCTGGTTTCGCTCGCCCCTTCGGCATGGTCGAGTTGGAGTCCGTGTTGCTGGCTTTCAACAGGACAAGCAGTATGGCCTGACAACAGCCTCTGAGCAACTAACAATCTTGGCCCAGTAGCAAAGGAATGGCTTTCTCTGAGCTCTACAATTGCGGCCTTGTGTCCCGCGGGTTCCCAGGGATCTGGAGGAGGGCACGTGTCATGGCACTCCTAAAGCCTGGTAAAGATCCATCCAATCCCAAGAGCTACAGACCTATATCACTCCTTAGCCATACCTACAAGCTCTTTGAACGCCTCCTGCTCGGTCGTATCGCACCTGTGGTGGACGGGCACCTCATGCCGGGACGGGCAGGTTTCCGGCCGGGCAGGTCAGCAGCAGGCCAGGTGCTCAACCTAGCTCAACACGTTGAGGATGGTTTCGAGGGGGGTGTGGTGGCCGGAGCTGTGTTCGTCGGCCTCTCGGCAGCATGCGACACTGTTGGTCACAGATGCCTGCTCCATGGGATCCTGGAGGTTACCAAGGACGTCCGCTTGACTGGGCTTGTCCGTGGATTGCTGGCTGGCAGGATGTTCTTTGTTCAGCTGGGAGCGAAGAAGAGCCGATGGCGTAGGCTCAAGAATGGTCTACCACAAGGGAGTGTGCTTGCACCTCTCCTGTTCAACATATATACCAACGACCAACCTAGGAGTGCAGGAACCTGTCGTTTTTATTTATGCAGACGATCTTGGAATTGGCGCGCGGGATGCCGGCTTCGCGGTTGTTGAGGAGGGACTCTCCGGGGCTTTGGATGAGCTCACTCCTTGTTGTGGGGAAGGCCGCCTGCGTGCAAGTCCATCTGAGACACGGGTGTGTGCTTTCCATCTACGCAGCCGTGGAGCCGGACGTCAGCTTGGAGTTGCCTGGTCTGGAACTCCCCTGGAGCGCTGTGATAACCCTGTCTGCCTGGGAGTCACCTTGGACCGCACTCTCTCTTATAAGACCCACGTTGGGAGGACGAGGAGTGGGGTATGTTCACGCAATAACATCTTGAACAAACTCGCTGGCACCGGATGGGGTGCTCGCCCACTTGCCCTGAGGTCGACGGCGCTTGCCCTGTGCTGCTCGTGTGCAGAGTGTGCCTGCCCTGTGTGGGAGAGATCAACCCATGCCAAGAAGCTTGATCCAGCGTTAGGTGCCTCCTGCCGGCTTGTCGCGGGGTGCCTCCGTCCAACACCAACGGAAAACTTGTACATCCTAGCGGGAGTTGCTCCACCAGACATCCGTCGTGGCGTGGCGGGCATGCGGGAGCGTGGCTGCCGGGTGTCCAATGTGAGGCACCCTGTGTCTGGACAGATACCTGCTGCCAACCGCCTTAGGTCTGGAGAGAGTTTCTTGAGCAAAGTCCAACCTCTTGAAACAGTCTCTGAGGAGGTAAAGCGAGTCGCCTTGTGGAGAGAAAGACTTGCCATCAGCCAAGTGACATCTATCGGTATTGAACCTGGTGGGCATCTCCCGCCTGGGGCTGGCTCCTCGTGGGCTGAGTGGCGATGCCTCGATAGATTGGGAACCAGAACTGGCCGATCTAAGGTTTCCTTGCAGAAGTGGGGCTATCTGGAAGCAGACCAGGATACTACCTGTGGTTGTGGAACAGCACCACAGACAATGGAACACCTCTTGGTCTGCCCACTGCTGGAGCAACAATGCACAAACAAGGACCTTGCGGAATTCAGTGAAGCAGCCAGACGTTGTACCCATCTCTGGCTGGATCATATTTGAGAACCACAGTGTTTGGACACGATAAGAAGAAGAACTCTTGATTATCATGGCCTACGAAAACTTGAATGTTTCGAAAATATTTCTATATCACATTCTGTTGAAAAATTTACGTAGTGATTCTATTACCACCAACAGAAATGTATTTGAAGCTATCTGTAAGAACAAAGGAGTGACTATCAAGTACACTGGTCGCATTCAAAGCTTAATAAAGACAGTAATTTATGAGTTTCAGAAAAAAATTAAAAAAGCCCATAGAGGTACAAATTCAAAAAAGAAATTTGTCAAATCATTACAAAATTCCACATGGTCTTTCAAGGTCCTTATCAGTGAATTTGATAGTCACTCCCTAAAAGAACAAGTCACTACACTGAATCAAGAAAAACAGAAATTACAACAAGAAAATCAGAAATTGAAAGCAAAATTGGAGAAAAAGTCTCACATGTATGAAAAGAAAAAGGATCAACTCAAAAAGACAAGAACAAAACTTAAAAAAGAAAGGACCAAATTAAAAAAGGCAAAAGAGTACCAAAAGAAGGTTGCTAGTTGCATACTGAGAAAAGCACGGAAGATGAAGAAGTCGCCAAAAGAACTTAGTGAATATAGTCGTAGTTATAGATATAAATTAATTAAGGAACTTAAGTCATCCTTACATTATCTTACTCAATCTGATTATGATGTAGACATGGTGCTAATAAAAAACAAGAAGAAGGAATTTAGAACAATTCCTGTCATTGACGACACACCTACTTCAGGCAATTCTCCTTTGGACGCTGACATTTTGAAACGTTTAGAACTCGCAATTCTATTAAAAGATAACTATACCATATCCTCGTGCAGCGTACAAGGCTATTACATCAATTTCAGATCTCCCCACATTCTATGCAATAAGCAAAATAATACAAAAAGCAAATACTATATTACCACTTCACAAGACCCCTGGAGAAGAACCTGGAGTTCAAAGAGACTTACCAGAGCTCTTAAAACTACAAATTAATCGTTTGGTTGATGAGTGTAAACTTGGAAGTAGTGTGGAAGACATTCATGTAAAAATAAGTGGGGACGGGACACAAATTGGACATAAAACAAATTTCGTTAATATCACATGCACTCTTTTAAATGATTCAGAAAGTGTGAACTCACCAGAAGGACATGAACCAATCGCAATAATAGCAGCCCCAGAGAAGTATGAAATACTTAAATCCCACCTCATCGACGTATCCCGTTCTATATCAAAATTTACTTCTTATTCATACAAAGGACGCAACTTCAAAATAGTTTATTACTTGGGTGGAGACTATAAGTTCCTTTTAAGCGTGTTGGGTCTGGCCAGTGCCAACTCAACTTATTCTTGCCTCAAGTGTAAAATGGCTAAAGCAGATTTTTTTGACTCATCTTTGAGTGGTGATAATCGCACCATTGATGAAATAATCAATCTAGCAAACAAGATTTCTGGTCAAAAATTCAGTTGTTTGCATGAACCCATTTTCCCATCCATACCAATTGAAAGAGTATGCTTTGATTTACTACATTTGTTTCTGAGGGTTTCTGACAAGTTGCAAAATTTGCTTACCGATGCTTTTGAAGTAGAAGACAACTTCCACAAAGCACAGAGAAAAGGGCACAGAAGGAAACCCTCAGAAACAAATAGAATATCTTGCCTAGAAATGTACGAAAATATGATGGAAAGTATCAATATAGGCCAATTTAGGTTCAGACCAAATGAAAATGGGAAGCTTAAAGCCCGTGATTTGAGAGGCCCTGAAAAGATCAAATTATTTCAAAATTTAGAGACAAGCTGTGGGACATTTTAAACACATGTACAAATACCCTTTCCGAAAGTGAGCGTAAAACTATACCTATGTTATGGAGAGACTTTTATCACATATATGGTCAGTTAAAAGACTTTCCCTGTATGATTTCAGTTTCACAGGGTGATGATGATAAGTTAAACAATCTGCAGCATGTGATAAATAAATGGTTACAAGACTACATTACGGTATACGCAAGGGGAAATGTTATACCTTACATTCACCTACTGACAAAACATGCTGTTGAAATGATAAGGTATGGTTCGATTGAAATTTTCAGTTGCCAGGGACTTGAACATTTCAATGATATTACAACAACTGATTACTTCAAATCTACTAATCACGGCCTGAATGGCGTTTCATCGCTTACACAACTGATGAACAAATACAACCGGAAATTGTATTTACAAATTAAAGGAGTCTGCATTGAGAAAAGAGGATACCGCTGCTCCAAGTGCAAAAAAGAAGGACACAGCAAAAGGAAGTGTCAAGAAAGATAACTAGCTTTGATATAAGTTATACAATAGATCAGTACACTGGCTTACATATTCATAAATGCAATTGATAATGATCTTGTGGAATTTAAATCCCAAGATAGCAAACACATTTTAATCATGTAACCAACAGATGATAATTATGTATTTTACCGACTATATAGGCCTATGTGATAAAGATCTCGCCATTAAAGGGGTGTACTTTTACAATGTTTCATTTAATTGCCTTGAAATTGTATCTCTTGTTTGTTTAAAATACTATGCATGTCATTATACATAAATGAAATAATTACCACCACTCTGGAATCTTTGCTCTTAATATGAGACACCACCCTTTTTGATACTGTAATTTTAATTTTAAATGTAAAGTTACAGTTTCTGAATCATTTCAAATGGTGCTTGTGACATGTCAATATTTTTTTTGTGGATGGCTAAAATATATTTTTCATTGGTTAAAATATGGTTCAAGCCAAAATTGCACTTCATGTCTTGGATTATATTTAATATGAAGAACATTGGTATATTTTAATTGGGTTAGAACAATTAATGAAATGTTCTATGTAGCTGTAAGCATCAGGTAACCGTAAACATAGTGCATTTAACATAACTATGGGGAGAGCCACATGTTTTAAAGCCCTTTCAGACTAAGAAAGGCAATTACAGTGTTCTACCTTTATCACTCATTTTTCTTTTTCACTAAAATTCAGTTCATGAAAAGCAAAAAACTAACCAATTTTAAATGAAAAGAGTCAGTGTTAAAGATTTTTTTCAGGCTGTTCTAAAATACAAGATGATCTCTTATCCATTACAATGTATGCTCAGTAATAAATGAAATGAAGCAACATGTCATATTTTTATGAATTAATATTGTTGTTGGTAACAAACACAAATAAGCAAACACAAGTGGTAAATATTGCAACACTGTCATTGATATGGAATTGGTGCTATTATATGTGTGCCTTTGAATAAATAACTTCTACAAAGAATTTCAAAATGCAAAATGTAATTTTATTTGAGTATCAGTCTGTTGTTAAAATTTGAAAATCACCACACCTTGACTTTGCAAAAGAGATTATTTTGCTATATAAATGGTACAAAAGTTATGTTAAAGTTTGTTTGTTATGTCCATGCAGTTGCCTTGGGCAGTTGGCATCATTACCCCAAACAATATCCAACTTCCTCCACAAATTATGTGTTATGGTGGGATGGCATTAAGCTATTTGGTCCATGGTATTATAAAATAGGTATTGACTGGCCTCTTATATTCAGAAAATATTTGTATGATACCATTTTATATTTCTGAATCACTTATTAACACCCCTACAGAATCAGTCTGTTGTTCCTGCCTGCAACCACATAGTGGCTGGATATGCCTGCTGTGCCACTCCCCCTCTGCACGCAGCAGCATAGACTCAGTTCAGTGATAGCTCTGAGGTCATGCTGACCGGCTTGCTTTTAACAGCTGATGGCAACACTTTCCCAATCACTTCATGAATAATGAATTAGATATCTGGAATCTAGAGGTTCTGACCTTTCTTCTCATACAATTTCATTTACAGTCCCATGATATATAGGGTGTATACAATTGCAAGGAAGGAGACTGTTGTGGGAACTTCATTTCTCACTGAAACTGCATAATTTCCGTCAATAGTTTTGCCAGTCCAGCTTTCCTCACAAACAAAGCCATTTGGCAAATGGTTAACAATAAAATATTCATATAAATATTATATGGTTAAAACAGTCATTTAATTTGCCAATGATTGGTACAATTTCCTTTTCTTAATGATAAAAATCCTTTATGTAGTGGCAATTTTCAAATGGTCTACCCTGAATGGGTTTTCACTCGTAGACATAGCGTGGGACTGTGTGTGCGCTGAGTGGTACGGGAGGTAGTGGTTGGGATGACCTTTTTGTGTGTGCGCAGTTACACTAGTTGAATGGGGAAAAGAGACTTTAAGTTTGTTATGAGGCCTATCTTTCCCAGATCATATAGGACTACTCATACTCAAGTTTCATAACCCCAGATGACCTGAAATGTCACTTTAATCCACCCACATAACCTTTGACCCCAATCTGTGCAAACTTCATATGGGCCTTGGGTCGAGTGCTTATACTAATCAAATTTGGTGATCGTAGCATTTAATAATAATACTTGTCACTTATAAAGCACTGATTTGATTTGTGGCGGGAAAGCCAATGGATAGATTTTCAAAGAATGTCTCAATCAGCCCACATGACCTCTCACCACAATCGGAGTACACCAGTTATGAATCTTGGACCAGTGGTTCTTCTGATAAAGTATGGCTTTTTTATTGGGAATTTATAAAACCTCTTGACGTCTTTTCGACGGTCCGACATCGATCGCTGCGCTGGGTTGGGTTAGTGCTTATACTGACCAAATTAAGTGATCGGAGCATTTGATTTGTGGCGGGAAAATAAGTAGATAGATTTTCAAAGAATGCCCCTTTAATTGGTCCACATGACCTCTCACCACAATCGGGGTACACAACGTATGAACCTTGGACCAGTGGCTCTTCTGATCAAGTTTGGTTTCAATTTACCCAAGCGTTTGGGTAGGAGATAAAAAAGTCAACCTAACCAAAATGACAGAATGCCCCTTTAATCCGCCTTCATAATGTTTGACCCCAATCTATGTACACGACATAGGTCAGAGCTTATACTGACAAAATTTGGTAATCGTAGTATATGATTTGTGGTGGGAAAACAAATGGATAGATTTTCAAAGAATGCCCAATTAATCGGCCCACATGACCTCTCACCACAATTGAAGTACACTAGTTATGAACATTGGACCAGTGGTTCTTCTGATCAAGTTTGGATGCAATTGGCCCAGGCATTTGGGTAGAAAATACAAAAATACATCGGTCCTCGGACCGCTTGTGTCGCCTGCCGTCGCGGTTTGTGAATGATAGACCTCACATGACCTTTGACCTTGATATGTGACCTTTGACCTCATAAACAAACACCATAAACCAAGTTTGGTATCAATTGAACTTCAACTTTTCAGATAAGATCGATTTTACATTTTCAGCCTATTTACAACTTGACCTCACATGACCTTTGACCTTGGTATGTGACTTTTGACCTCATCAACGAATGAAGGATTCCATGTTGCACCTATGACCCAAGTTTGGTTCCAATTGAACTTCAACTTTTCAGATGAGGTCGATTTTACATTTTCAGTCTATTTTACAACTTGACCTCACATGACCTTTGACCTTGGTATGTGACCTTTGACCTCATCCACAAATGGGGGATGCCAAGTTGCACCTGTGACAAAAGTTTGGTTTAAATCCATCAATGTATGTGGATATTACAGGCAAATGTTAACCCTTTTCACAACACAGACAACAACAACA
>JAMKCH010015887.1:0-30583 GCA_023653785.1 Ophioderma brevispina
GCTCCTAGCCATGGAGTCAAATGCCCGCAGCTCGCCATCCCGCTCCGTATTTCACTGGTTTACCCTAGAATGGGCGGGGGCTCGAGATTTACCCCACGGCGCCCTCAACCCCTGGGGGAGAGTCTGAAGGGGACGCATCTCGTCACCGTACCGGTCCGGACATCTGCCAAAGGCAGGTTCTAGGCCCAGTGGTGTAACCGGGTAGGGAGTGTGCTCTTCCCGCTCCGGGAAGGATGTCCCTAACCAGGGGATCTTGTCCACCTTCCTCGGAATGTACGCGTCAATGGTGGTCTTCAGATCCCTTGACAGAGATATAAAAGGCATTGATCCTGAGAGGGCTTGGGCGACAGGCTGTCACCCGAGATATACCCCACCTGCGGGGGGGACTTAACTCCAACCGCAACACGGCGTCCGAGAGGACTGCCGCTAAAAATGGGGCCGAAACTGTATGGGTTAGCAGCCGGTCACACAACTGACCTTCCACTCGACTCGTAGGACGATGGCGGGATCCTATATGGGTTCGCCCCAGGCTCTGCATGGTCCTCGTAATCCCATGCGAAACGTTCCTCCGGCCTCGGCTCCCCGGCTGTAGTGCCGGTGAGGTTGACGCTCCCTGTGGGAGAATTTCCGTCCACGGAACCTGCGACCCCTGGGGGCGGGCTCCGGCGGAGGTCGTGCGGCCGTGGAGTTCGGAGTAGTCTGCAGGTGAAAAACCCTGTGCCAAATATGCCTCAGGGGGATTCGCCCAAGGTGCCGGCACGGCTCGGCGGCTGGTCCGATTGCCTTTTTCTCATCGCCCACTTTGTTGGGAGGAATGAGGAGGCGCAACATACACGGTTTCGCCGTGATGACCTTTCCATTTACAGAGGGGACCGGCGGTAAGCTCGGACGCCCAACCATCCTCTCGTCTAGGCCCTGTGAGGGCCGACGGAGGTTGGGATTTGATCTCCCCCCTCCGACCGTACGGTCGAAGGGAGGACCCGGTATGGTCCACTAGACCGTGAACGGTGGCACGCTAGGATCTCTTATGTTTATGTCGGGACTGGTTTGTCGGCCGACCAGTCGACGCCTTGTCCCCGCCGTGGAATACTCCGGGCGGGAGCTACACCCGAGGTTTCGGGTCCACCCTCACTTCGGACCTGCCTGTGGCTGGTCGTTTGTAGGTGGGACCGTCGACCAACCATCCTCGACGGAGAGAGGGAAGGTCTCCTCCGTCGAATCAGTCCATCCTCTTCCCCTTCATTCCCCCGAAAAGAGCTCGTTATCGCTAGCTTCAATGCAATACGTCCTCATGACCCTGCGTGGGAGGTGGCTCTTTTTATTAGCCGGCCAGCTCAGCTCGTTCTGGGGGGAGCTTGCGTTTTGTCGGCAAGGGCCCTCCGGTAGGCTCCAATCCCTCAAGATGAAGGGCGAGCTACCCATGAGCATGAGGTTCTGCCAGCTGTCGCATTAGATTAAGAATACCGTTTTGGGGTGACGGGTTGGGTCCCAGACGATGCAGTGGATGTCCCGGCCTTTGAGCTCCAATCCCGACCAGGCGCTCGACCCGGGACTGGCTTTGAATGTCCTGCCCTTAGAGACTGGTCTGGGAGGCGGTCCGGACGGGTCTCCGACCTGGGTCTCGACCATGACCTGGTCCCCCCCAACAACAACCGTGATCTTGCCTGGGACTGGCCGTAGAATGCCTGGCCCAAGGGAGCTGCGTCTATGGAAGCTTACCTGGTGGGGTCTCCGAGCACGGGTTCTCCATGACCTTGTCCGCCCCGGACCGTTAGCTCGACCTGGGACGGGCATAGAATGCTGCCCTCAAGGGAGCTGGTCGTAAGTCGACCTGGTCGGGTCTCCGACCTGGGTCTGACCATTACCTGGTCCTCCCCGACCGTGAGCTTGACCTGGGACCCTGGCCTAGAATGCCTGACCTCAAGGGAGCTGGTCTAGAAGCGACCGGTCGGGTCTCCGACCTGGTTCTCGACCATGACCTGGCCTCCCCGACCGTCAGCTCGACCTGGGACTGGCCTAGGATGCCTGCCCTCAATGGAGCTTGTATATAACGACCTGGTCGTGTCTCCGACCTGGGTCTTGACCATGCCTGTCCTCCCGCCGTGAGCTCGACCTGGGACTGGCCTAGAATGCCTTTCCTCAAGGGAGCTGGTCTAGGAAGCGACCCCTGTCCGATCTCCCGACCTGGGTCCCGACCACGACCTGGGCATCCCTGACCTTGAGCTCGACCTGGGCTGGGCTCGAGATTCCGCCCGCGTGGGAGCTGGTCCCGAGATTACCTCGGTCGAGGTCCGACCTGAGTCCCGGTTCCGACCTGGGCGCCTGCCTGGACCATGAGCTCGACCTGGGTTGGCCGTTGGGGGGCCTGCCCTCGAGGGAACTGGTCCACGAATCACCCCTGGTCGGGAGCTCCTCTACCAGCGTCACCTTCTTTCTCCCTTTTTCTGTCTTCCCATGCTTTTCCTTCCTGCCAGCCTCTTCGCGTTCTCTTCCCCTCTAGCTTTCTTTTCCTCTCGGCCTTCCCCGCTTCTTCTTTTTTGTCTCCCCCTTTTTTTTTTGCAAGGGGGGGGGGGGGGGGTCCCTTCTCTTGAGGACCGTGCACCCGGGGAGTTCCTTTAGAGACCTCTTCAGGAAAGATCGGGGATCAGACACGACTGCGGACGTCAGGATGTTCCTATGGGAGCCCTTGGTCCTATTCCCTCTGCTGCCCTGCTTCCCCCATGGGGGGCGCGCTGAGTGAAAGGATTCCCTGATACCCTGCGGGATGCTTCGTTGGAGAGACAACTTGGGGGGACTGGTGTCCCCTTGTCCCTAGCGACGGCCCCCCTGCGCCAGGTTCTCACGGTACTTGGCCTTTTTTGGACTTTAGGGCTGTCCTTACGTACCTCAAGGCTTGCCACTGCTCTTCTGTCCACTTTTCACCGATGGTACAACCGTACTTGGGTGGAGTCCATATTGGTGTCGCTTGATTGGTCCTATCGGTAAAATAGAATTAAAGAAATTAACAGAATTAGTACCCGGGAGTAAGAGATAGCGAGGGGACCCCCAAAAAATAACTGGGACCAAGACCCGACCCCGAAATTAACTCCATGCCATCGACCGTATCCCGTGTGCTTCCCTAGAGTTCCCCGACCTATGGAAGGTGGCCCACCTCCGCCCCTGTAATCCCGAAGGGAGAGAGACCCTCGACCGGGTCCCGACATAGTACCAAGTTCCCTTATGAGGGGGAGGGGGATAGGGCGGACTTCCTATGTAAACACGATCATGGGATGGTTGGGGGCGTAAGCTATAGGCATCAAGCTACCCATCATCCCCCCCGGGACTGGAGAGTGACGGAGAGGGGGGTCAGGGGCGGGCTTGCTACGTGAACTCGAAGGATGATAGGAGCAAGGAACCCAAGGCCTTCAACTTCCAGTTGTAGGGAATCAGCGACCCTTCACCCCCCCCCCCGCGGGACCCGAGCATACAGGGGGAGGGGGCCGGGATAGAGATGGAAAAGTTCCCCCACTTTCCCGAACTCAAAAGGGAGAACTGGGCCCGCCCGGCCCAGAAAAAATGCCAGGAGTCTTAAAAATACCCGAATTAGACCCACTTCCGGTTTGAGGAGGGGGGTCCAAAACACTTTTAGATCCGTTCCCAACACATCCCTGGTCGATGGGGAGACTCTCGGTGAAAAAACTCAAACTAAGTGGCATGGTCCATTTTGGGGTGACCACCAATCTACTTCAACCTGCCCCAAAATCCCCTACGGACCCCAGGGA
This sequence comes from Ophioderma brevispina, assembly GCA_023653785.1. NCBI lineage: Eukaryota > Metazoa > Echinodermata > Ophiuroidea > Amphilepidida > Ophiodermatidae > Ophioderma > Ophioderma brevispina. The sequence continues at coordinate 3,762 of JAMKCH010015887.1, forward strand.
CACCCCCCCACCCCTAGGATAGGCCCCGGGGTTGGGGAGCGAAGCCCCAGGGGCACAGGCAAAACCACCAAAAATGACTTAGGGGCACCACAGGCGAACCATACCTGAAAGTAAAAACATGGGATATCAGCATGAAAAGATCCGATCAGGTTTTTTTTACATACATAAAAATAATATATATTTTTGGACAAACGGCATATCCATAAAAAACCACGTTTTTTAGGCACGACGGCTTACATATAAATACTAACATGGGGTATATACGGATAGAATTGTTTCAACTTTCCGGCCCTAGCCTGATCAAGTAAACGGAGGAGGTTGTAAAATCACCGTCTTCAGGAAACGTCCTCGGTCATAAAGACGGAGATAGAAGTTGATTTATAAGAGGGACGCACAAATCTCTGGTGGATAGGGCGGTCTCTTAAATGAAGACAATTCGATATACGGCGAGATAAAAACATCGAAAAAAATTACATCAAACTCGCGAATACCCAAAACTCTTAGGCTACTTTTTGTCTAGAGATACTTAGGTGCTCGAATCAACGTTTCTTTCTGGTAAGTGCAGCTATTTACTGGCAGATTGGAAAGATTTTTCCGGTAGCGTCAGCGAACAGCATGCCCCAATTTGAGAAACATGTGATAAGGACGATTCACCGACGCATGGCGGTGAATTGCCCGAAAAGTAGTGCACGCTATCGGCGGACTATTTTCGCGGTCGCGAAATTTTTAATGTGGTTATAGGAAGTTTATGTTGGGCCCAAATCAGACATGTGTGCAAAAGTAAGGTCGGAGAGTAGCCATCGAGAGCGCAGTGTATTTTTTGGAATCAAAAAAGTCAGAAAGGGAAGCGAGACATTATTAATGCAATCCAAACAAAAGTCTGAAGAGCCATCCTAATCTGAAACATCAGAGGTAGAGCCATACCACCATGAGAAAACATTTGTAGTGTTCATTTCGACAGATAAAAACTTTTTTGTCAAGTTTCCCGTACTCGAACGGTACTATTACTCCAATTGCCGATTAAGCCAGTAGACATTGTACAATTTTTAAATTGTACAATTATACTCTAGACATTACAAAAGCATTATTTGCAGTCCTCATCTGAAATTTAAAAGGAGTACTGCCAATGTTTCACATTTTACAACATCAACATCGTACTCAACACAGCTTATTAACTCTGATTATAATTTTGTTTGACAAATCGAACACACACGAGCGTGAACTGCGTGAGCCAGAGGAACATCGCACCTCGTTTCGCGATGGCGTAATTGGTTTGAAGAAATTCGCCGAACCTCCGCGTAGCTTGTTGGTGCTTACAAGAGTTTGTTAAGATCCCTGTCCAAGTATTTTATCCTACTTAAAGTTTTATATTAGGTTACTCTAGATAGGTTTTACATGACTTTCCCCATATCCAATACCATAGTTTTAGGTAAGGTAAAATTAAAAAGGGCAACATAAAAATGATTACAAACACAATTAGCACCTGGTCCCTAATGACATGTTGGAGGTGGGACGAATATACCCATACATTACCGCATTCAATAAGCTTTATCACGCCCATTGAGCGTGAATTTTTAAAAGCACAGCCCTGCAGGTGCTCACGCATAGGACTACCAGCAGTGTTTTGTTTCGTTGCCCGGCCATTGATGTCACAATGTCACCTCATCCTATCAGTAAATATATAGTTCTGGCAAATTTTCAACTGTTTTAAGGCACCAATATTCTTGAGATCTTTGGCTAAGCATCAAACTTTTTCCATGTGAGGCCTTCATCGATCATTATACCTAGAAACTTAGTTTTTTGCACTCTTTCTAGAGATTTATTATCTAAAATGATATTCAATGATAAACCATTCACCGTCCCAACAATTTGTTGAGTCATTCTGGTGTCCTAATAGATATAATTCAGTTTACTGGCATTACGAATTAGCAAAAACCCAAATGCATGCCTCGTGTCACTACTTGTATTTTGTTCTGGCCTTTAACATGACTGGCAACTTTCTAAATACCTGTTTCTTGCTGTAAACCCTGGGGAGGCGTCCAGCCCCCACCCGCCCCCCCCAAACCATCTCTGCCCGTGAGCTGTATATCAGCAAGGGACTCCTTAACGGCTTTGGCTCTGTTGAAGATGTCCCTATCTTCTTGCCTTTGACTAGATCAGTAATACCTGGAGCGCTACTGGTACCATTTGCTATCACCACAGCAATGCCTCTTTCTAATGCCCAGTTAGCAGCTTTCACCTGAAATACATGATAATTTCTTGTTATTGCCACAGCACTTCTAGTGCACATTTTTAACATTGAATCTTAAATGGTATACAAGAGCATACCCAGACCTGGAGGACATTGGGGTGCTGCGGAGTGCAGGTTGATCTCTTTCAACGGAAATAGAGGCTGAGTTTTGTTTTTTTTTGCAAACCATTTCTGGGTTGCTCGCAATGCTTCCACACTCCGGCTGGGTACGCTGGGCTATATATCTCTCATTTCATGATCATACCCAAGTTACCTCAGTGCTAATCTATTTGTAACTTGGTGTAATGGGCATAGGTTCTCATATTTTTCTGATGTTGCAAGACTACCAGGCAGATTCAGTGACATTTAAGTGATTGGCCGATGGCTCTGGAATGAGGTAGTCTTATAGCATCGGAGGAATACAAAGCCTTTCCATTACGCAGCAACACATCAGGGTGGCTGATCGGCCATCAGGAGCAATCAAGATCATTTCATGTTAATGCATCCATGTGCAAAACGTGTGCTAAAATGTGCGAAGGATTTTTTTTTAAAGTGACTTTGGTCTAAACAGTGAATGAAAACAAACTTTAAGCCCTCTCTACCGGAGCCATTTTTTGTAACAAAATTGCCGAAGGGGGGGGTGGTTACCACCCCCCCCTGTGATTTTCTTACTGACCCCCCGATTCCTGTAAATTTGGTACCAAAGGATAGCTAGAGTTTCTTCTTTCCATTGGTACAAAATAATAGTACTACCATCTCCTTAAACGGCACCAGACGTCAATATGTTTTTGAGTAAAGTACGAATACATATATATAGGTGGAAAATTGATATTTCTCAATTTTAAGCCACTCAAAACACCTATTTAGCGCAAAATTGCTTTCATTTATAAAACTAGTCATTTCCCCATCAAGTAGAGTCAAAAACCGCATGAAAAATCTGATTTTCCTAACCTTTTTGGTGAAAAATTGAATTTTTCACTGTGGGTCTATGGAAATGGGTGGGTGGCAGTTTTTGCTGACTGCGAACTTTATGACGTCATTTTGACGTAATTCAGGCATGTTGGTACTCATTTTTTGTTATCATTGAAAGAGTATACCATAGCTACTATTGGTACCAAAATAAGTTTCTGTGATGTTCCTGTGTTGTGTTATGCATTTTGGTAACTTCTCCTTCCGGAGGGGGGGGGGTTACAACCCCCCCCCCTATCGATCACTTTTGGATCGACCTGTATCTTACCGATACCCTAGTGATGTTTGTTTTTGGATGTAAAATTGATCGAACTGTCAATTACAATTACAATAAAGAAATTGGCAAGCAAAAAGGGGTTTGAGCAAGCCGGGGAAAAACCTGAAGGGGGGGGTGGTAACCACCCCCCCCTTCGGTAGATCGAGGGTTATATTTGTTTGGCCTTGCTGTGTCCATATTGCAACTATAATACACACCTAATTTGTGAATCCATGAATTTGCCATCTAATTCAAATGTTCAACATTAAAGGAGCAAAGAGAGATATAAAAAAAATCAAGGCCTCCATATTTTCTGTGTATGTAGTGATTTCATATAGACTAAATACCCAATAGGATTCCCTACCTTTTATTTGGCAACAGAAAATAAACAAGGTGATTTGTATGCTTATATTTCAGATAGAAAACATAGGCTGAATTCCGATTTTCTCCTATAGGAATAGAAATTTTTCAATTTTTGTACCAACTTAATCCTTTCAGACAGGATATGTTTATAGAAAGCTTAGACCAGTGCAAAAATAGATTTTTTCATTTTTATTAGAGCTTGTTTATGACAACATCATTATCAACTGTTATTGAATCTTCGTATTGCAACCTTTAAGACTAAAATTTGTTGGGAATTCCAACAACCAGTATTTTACATGAAGTCCTATGAGCTGTCTAGTGATTTTTCCCCTTTAAAACTAGAGACCGTATTCAATAAGCCAGCCCATGTGGTGGACAAGACTAGTACCGGCATCCTCAGTACTACAATACATTCACGTGTCAATGATCCCTGTGCAACTTCGCTAACTGGATTTGATTGACATGTGAATGTATCTGTAAGCCTGGAAATGTATCATCTTGACCACCAACATGGCTGGTTGCTGACGCTCTATTGAATGGTCCATATACTCCGAATTTTTTTTTTTCCCGAGTCAGTGACATCAACGCGTGCAGACAGCTATTTTGCATGATACGCTATTTTGCATGTATACCGTATATCCTCTAATAAGCGCCCCGTGGGCGTTGCATTTTCAAAAGGGGCGTTTATTGAGGTCATTTGTTCCATTATAATTTGTTTAAATTAAAACACATCGCAGCAGCCCTCGCAGAGCTGGCCAACTTTAAATTAACCCTTTTCAGTCTCAACATCTTATTTGAGGTCCCGTAGTTGTTTTGTGAGTTTCAAACCTTTTTCGCAAAATATGACGCCCGACGCTGTGCACAATAATGTATGATTCGCGGGATCATTCGTTGTTACCTTACCTGTCCTCCCACTTGATTGTTATTGTTAGTCTACTTTGTCGATCACTCCAACGATCATGCAGTGGCAAAATCAGCTATCACACTAAGGACCGCACTTTACCAATCCATTTGAGCTGTATATTCTCTTTAAAACATTGTTTTCTTGCTGAGCCTGCTTTCTTTCCTTACTACCACTAATTTTACTCTTAAATATCACTTTCCATAAGTTGCACAATGGGACATAGCGACCATGTGATTGAACAGAGGAAATACTGCGCGAAACCTGTGAACTACCATTTTGATTGGCGGTACGACCTAATTACGTCATTGTTTACAAGAAGGCATTCCAATAAACAACAGCTATTACATGTAATTAACCGACAAGGTCACAGATCTCGGGTCAAACTTAGTAGTCCTATTACTGGGCAGCTGTTTTATAATTCAAGGTTATAATATTATTATTTGCTCTCTTAAATCCCTATTTTTAGGTGGAATTCGGCATTCGTACTTCTGTATTTTGCAACTTTACTTCAAACATATTTACAAAATATAGAATATCCCTACTAGTACAAGTTGATCTCAGCCTATATGGCAATGTACACCACCTGTGCTCTTCAGAAATAGGATATCAAAAAACATGCTTGTCCTTTCTATATATGGCCGCGCACACAGACGCAAGTCGCCGATATTTTACCGCTATAATAATAGCTATAATGTATTCCTTGCACAAATATTGGGCATTAAAAAATGCAGTTTTTGCAAATCTATACTTACAAAAAGGGTATCTGTGCTGTAATTTAGCAGTGTACTTGTTTGGTTTGAACAAATGGTGAGTTTTTCAGGCCGACCTTCGTCAATCAAAACGTGGGGGCGGTTATTTGAGGGTTTTTATCTTTCATGTAAAAAGTAGTGGGGGGCGTTTATTAGAGGGGGGCGTTTATTAGATAATATACGGTATTTGCAAACCGCCTTTATACCGAGCATGTGTATGGCATTGCTTTGAATCAATGCTTGTGAATTTATTGTTGTGACTGTGCTTACATACTGACAATCGCTGACTCAAGGTAGGTCAAAAGCACTATACTATATCCCACTCAGCATATCTCAGCTACAATGTTGTTTCTGCAGAAAATTTAGCAACCTTAAATTTCTGGGGGGGAAGGCTGGTTGGCAAGTTGCCCCTCTGTGTCTCGAAAAATGGCCCGATATGTATCAAACTATGCATTTTCATCCCTCCTCTCGGTAAAATTTCGACCATTCCGCCTAACTTTTGTGGGTAATTTTCCTGCGCTACATTGGCATTCGCAAATTCAGACTTAATTAGGGAAAATCACCGTACGATTAAACTTTTGCCCCTCTCTGGCGGTACACTGGAAATTTTTTGCCCCCTCTGAATCGAACTGCTTCGATACGCCACTGATCACATGTCCAGCAAAACATACATGGTCAGCAGCGCAGGAACTGAGTGTAAGAAAATAAATTAATACGGGCACATACCTAGTTTATTTACAACGGTTGCAGTTTGGCTGAGAAGGCCGGCTACTTAACACACAGGATTTTTTTTTAAATTTTTGCTTTTTTTAAGTTTTTTATTTTTTTCTTATTAAATAATGAAATATATCTAGTTAAATTTTATAGTGGCCAGCCATTTCTATTTGATAATATCACAAGGAGTATATTTGTGTCCCCTGTCATGTGCATTTGGGCCCCCTTTTTTTTTTGCTAAAGCTACAGCTGGGGCAAGCCGGTTGAAGCTGAGGACTCCCCAGCTACGCCACGACCAGGTACTTGGTATGGGCCCTAATGACAACTATTTCTTTTCTTTAAAAGGCAACAGTCCGAATGCCACTACTTGTAAAGTGACAGAACTATGACAGACATTCTGATGTACCTGGGAGACGTAACTGACATTGCGAATGACCACTGCTTTTCCTTATGGTACCCTGTATCAACCACAGGCAGTAACTGACCCCCCCATGAGCACCTTACCTGGTGGGTCATTCAACTGACAACTGCATTAATCTTAATCTAATAGTACTTGGCATGTACCTTAGCTTCCATAACCGCCAGTCCAACTCGAGACTTAATTTCCAATACTATAGATGCTGTGTCTCCTGGGTAGACCGTATCCAGCAGGTTGTGATCCCTCCTCTCTGGCGGGGCTTGTATATGCCCGTTCACGTCTGACAACAGTAGGGAGCATGGTCTACGTTCATTTCTACGGCTAGACGGGCTGCAAGGCTGTCGTTGTCCTTTATGCTGATCACCTGTTTTTAGAAAAGATGTTGTGTACATCACGAACAGGACTGAACGTCAAGATTTTGTTTAATAAAAGCCTGACACACGCATCTCTTATGCAACTGGAGGACCACCATCGCCCTGGAAATTAAACACACAAAGTGTCAACTTCAGCCTGTAGTGTTGGAGCGGTCCGGACTCATGAGTCCAAAGCCGAGTCCTAGTCCATCAGCGTCGAGTCCGAGTCCGAGTCCATCGGGGCTTGAGTCCGAGTCACAATTTCTGAGGGTCCGAGTCCTGGACCTGAGTCCGAGTCCGCAGGTCTGAGTCCGATCCAGTTAGTCCGAGGTCCAAGAGCCCGAGAATGTGGGCTTGAGTCTGGCTTATTTGAACCGAACTCGACACCTAAACATGCTACTTTAAACATTAAGTGGGTTGAACAATTATTATCTTTGAAAGGAAGTTATGCACACCATCTGTAAGCGCAACAAGTAACACAGATGATTACTTTGACCACTTACCATCAGAACGAGGTGCAACATTCTCCTGCTCTCCCCGACCATGCATGCTTGTGTTTGTACCTGTCCAACAAAATATCAGACTGCAGTTACTTTTTTCAAATAACATTTATGGTCCTAAAATGCATTACCACTGTGTTAGCCTGATCACGAGTCAATTACCAAAAATAAATTTCATCAAGTCTATTTTTATTTCAAACTTTCAAAAACATTTAAATATTAAATAGAATCAGAATCTCTTCAATTTCAAGCCTTTTTTAAAAAATTTTCAAGTATCATATATCTAGTTTCATCATGCTAACTGTGCGGCTTATCTAAAGTGCATCCATGATTGGCATTACGCTAGTTATTTTCAAATACCAATAAATATTATATACGAATCTAGATAGCTCTAGTTCATACAAAAATTTAGTGTTGTTTGGGCGTAAGTAGGCCACCCATGGCAAATACCTTGTCTGGCAGTTATTCCCAGGTCACCCTCTGTTAGACTGCGTAGTATTCAGCCCTTAGTATGCAACTACATGTAGCTGTGTGATTTGTGGGGCTGAACTAACTTTACACTGAAGATTTGAAGCTGTACTTAGAATGAACACTGCTAGAATGAACCTGCTAGATGAACACGCTAGAATGAACACTGCTAGGGAGTTAAGGGAGGAGGAGGAGGACAATAATAATCACAATATATATCTGAAACAAAAGTGAAAAAGAAAATACCTCTGAATAAGAAACATTAAAAATTACTTTTGAAATAACTGAAATTGATTTAACAAAAACATGTTTGTGCAATAATTAAAAAAAAATAAAAGCGGTTTTGTGCAGGCTAGCCCTCACACATTTTCCACATATTTTTTTGATAAGTTAAATTTTCTATCGGACTCAGTCGGCTCATTGTTTTGAGTCCGAGTTTCCACTGGGTTGCAGTCCGAGTCCACAGATCTAGTCCGAGTCCATGGGGGCCTGAGTCCGAGTCAGAGTCCGAGTCAACTAAGCATGAGTTCCGAGTCCGAGTCCAAGTCCGACTCGGACTCAGACTCAACGATTGAGTCCGAGTCCGAGTCCGGACTCGCTCCAACTTATTTCAAGTATTTCATACATGGCAGATGAAGTCAAAAGCACTATTGGAATATGACCAATGCTTATATGATAAAGATTGAAGCTTAAACAGAGCAAAATTTCCTCAAGTTGGATGGATACAACTCATTCAAGTCCTAATTTTACATTCATGTTTCCCAACATTCAATGGTAAACAGCGATTCCTTTAAAAGCAACATTAACTGAGCTCAATGATAACTTGTGTTGTATTGAAGTTGTATTGAGTGGATTTGATTTAAAAAGCTTACCATTTTGATGTTTTTTAACGTATCGACACGATAATGACACCATCGTGTTTGAGTTTTCGTTAAACTTTAATACTCACCTCAACTCAAGCTTACACAAGTTTCTGTTCTTTCACTTCCAATTAGTGTTTATCATGTTGGATGGTCCCACATTTTGGTATATAGCAATGGTCATTTTTTTTTTTTTTTTTGTTCATTGGTTATGCTTTTCAATATCTGCCAGTTCCATATATCACACTCAAATTGTACTGTTCTATTTCACTCATTCTTCATCTACATTGTGTTTTATTTATTTTTTACCATTGCATACATAGAATCAATATTTCTATTTTATTTTCATCCAGATACATATTTTCCTTTCGATTCTCCTCCTTTGAAAAACACAACACTGCTCAAATCATTTCCCACAAAATCTGAAAAACAATGCCAACGTTTAATTGGATTCCATAAAATTCCATGAAAACAGACAATACATATATTCAAATGAAGCGGTAGAATAGGCAGCACTTATATTGTACCAATCCTCAGGTTCTCTTCACTATAAAGGAGCTTGTGGAAAGAGGGTTTATGTTTGGGGATAAAGAGGGTACAATGTTATGGGGATGGAGTTATTCAAGATGTTGGAATTATAATACCAAGGGCTATCATCTAAACAAACACATATACATGCCAGTCAGCTACTTAATATACTCAGGTAGTATTATTGACACATGGTTTTTCACTGCATACATTTAACATCAATTGAAAGTTTAAAAACTACCAAAATGTAAAAAAAACAGTTTTTCATCAGAAGAAGAAAATTTATAGCACATGCCCTAAATTTAAACTGAAAGGAGGGTATTATGATCATGCTATCAGTCTCAAGATGGGACACCATGAAGAAACCATGCACCTCCAATTACCAATTTTACAAAGGCCTTCAAAGAAGCATTGGGCCATTCTTTGGTCACGTTTGTGACCAAAAACAGGCGATTTTTTACTTTCAGCCCAATGCTGTTTTGTCAACGTAACCAATCTGTTATTACTTTTACATGATTAATAACCTTCAGTCCAAACCTAACCAAAAATAATGTTTCCACTTTTGGTAGATTGGTTATTTTGTCATGGTTGCCCCCAAAAGTTTGGTCACGTGTGTGACTTTATAATGGTCACAAACATGACCGAACTTTATTTTCCCCAATGACAAAATAACCAATCAAGTGAAAGTGGATATATTATTTTTGGTTAGGCTTAGACTCAAGGTTATTATAATGTAAAAAGTAATAACAGATTGGTTATGTTGACAAAACAGCATATGGTTAAAAGTTTAAAAATCGCTGGTTTTTGGTCACAAACGTGACCGAAGAATGGCCATTCTTGATCTATAGCAAGTCAGTGCAGCAGCTCAACCAAGGACAGAAAGCCCTTCGAAATATACCCAGCAACCCCCGGCTGTGATCACTCTTTAATACACAGCTGTTTGACCCCTTACAAATTGTCTCTTATTTGAGAATAATTTTATGCAGCAGTAAATGAATTTTGTGGAAATCTTTCCATATAGGCCTACAAAGATTTTAATTTATGTTATAGCGCCCTCCATTGTCCAATCTCCATTGAGATAGGGTTAAAAACTATTTTTGCAGAAAATCAGCTTTGCCGCAATGAAAATTGTAAAATTTGCACACAATCTTCTTCTTGCTTAGGTCAGTGAACAAAGCCAATTTTTTTGTCTGAAAAGCAAAGACAAAAAAAAAAAAAAATGTTTATTGATTATCAAAAACCAGAAGGCATGGTTCGGGGCATTTTGAAGGACTCTCAGCCAGTGCCGAAGTACAGCACTGAATTGCTACCACAGATGCTCTTGAAGGATTAGATGTTGCAAGACTGGGGCTTTTAGTAGTCGACTAGTCGCCCCCCAAATAGTCGCGACTACGACTATGGCGACTATCAAAATGTCTAAATTTTCGCGAAGTTTGAGCGTACTTCATTGTTTCAGAATACATGTGAAACCATGCACTGTTTGTACAGTATTCACGGTACGATTAAAGGACATGTCGGGGACATTGTACACACTTTTGAAGAGTGATGTGATAACACAATTAAAAAACCTTAATTTAAAGGCACTTTCGCATAATTTAGCGTTTTTCCGAGCACCAAAAATCAGAATTTTTCGCGTCAAATCTGCGCTGAAAAGGCCAAAACTGCGTAATTACGCACCTAAAGGATCCTGGTAGACAACCATATCCATTTTACAAGTGTAAATAAATCAATCAATCGATCATGTTGATGAAAAATATGGAAACATTGTTGCTATTAATCCATGATCCCAGCCGATAATTCCCTACTTGACCTCTCTAAAACTATTATGTAAAAAGACCCCAAATATACCGCAAGAGTTATTTTACAATAAAGCAACTACCTCACCCCCATTAATTAAATGGATTTCAATTCCAAAACATTGGCAGTAGTAAACAGTTCATTCATATTTTAATCGGAGGGGGGTCTGACAAGTAAACAAGACTAAACAACGGTGAATTAGTCCAGATTATTTTATAAAATATCATTTAAGAATAACAAACCTAGATTTGACACTCAAACAAATGATCGTGTGTGTTAATTACTAAAATAAGTCATTTTAGCATAAAAAAACAGTACCTCGCAATATGGCCGCCTGCATTTAGCTGCATGCCCATATGGCCTGGCGGCGAAATTCGAAACTAATTAGCTTAGTAAAGCTAAATAAACAATAAAATAGTTAGAATCTTAACTGGTATTGCAAATTTACGATAAGAAATTACAGGTGAGTGATAAAATTACGTGTGGTCATGAGCTGAAAAGTCATAAAAGATCAGTATAGTTCAAAACTTTTAGTTTACTATCTTGGGGAATTTCCCAGCTAACCGCACATTCGCAATCAGCTCAGGGCAGTGCAGGGTGAACCCAGCGTCAAAGCAAATCATACGGGGAATTGGACCAGCTAAAATCTGACTAATCATGGATTTCTCCTACTCCATTGTGCATTTTAATAAATGATAGGCAGTACATCCAAGCGTTGGTATTTAGTGCTTAAAAACAGACCTTTTCTCCTCATTGTGCATGCTTAATGACTTCGATAGTTGTAGCATAGCATCCACTGAAATAATTCCCACATGTCGACTATTGCAAAACAAAAGGTCGTAGTCGCGAGACTATGGCCAATAGACGCGACTCGCGACTATAGTCGACGTAGTCGTGCTGCAACCCTAATTCTTATACATGCATTCGATCCCTTCTTCAAATTCACCATAGTGTTTGCAAACATTGGGGAAAATTACAAAGTGGTAGATGTGATAACACATAGACACACACCTTACAGCAATAACAGCTCGTTTTTTGAAGAGCACCCCAAATTTTTCACAAAATTGAGATTTTTGCACAGTTGTGTTGGTAATTATCTAGTAAACTACACCTGTGAATGGTTAATCTCCAAAGTGCGTATTTGTCATAAGGAGCAACTTTGTAATTAGAATTTAACAGCGGAACTGGAAACCCTAGTTTCTGTCTATCCATTGTGAAAATAGTGCCACCTCACAAAAATGATTTCTAACTTGACTTCCTGAACAACAGAAAAAACTAATGGATGAGCGTAGACACTAGGACCATACATGGCACTATTTCCGGCTATTTCATATTGGAAGGCTGTTTCCAGCAGTCGTTGAATTATTTTGGGGATCTCTGATTATCCTAATTACAACATTCCTTCTTTGTGGATACATTAGAAATGTGGAGCATACCATTCACAGGTATAGTTTACCAGGCAGTTACCAATAAAACTGTGCCAAAATCTCAATTTTCTTTTGAAAATGGGGGCGCTCTTAAAAAAATGTTATTTTGCTTTAATGGTGGGTGACCCAATTGACCAATTTGTCCCCCATTTCAATCCATCATTTAGATATCAAATAAAGTTTAGATATTTCTCCTCTCCCTACCCCAGTAATCTTTAGGCCAGGATTCCTTTTTCATGTTGAAAACAATCTTATAAATGTGGTATACCACATTTACACCACACACACCCACTGTCCTATGGGCTAATTTATACACCTTTGCTTCTATACTAACCAAACGGCTGGACCGATATCACTCAAAGTTTTTGTAATCAAGTGTTTTAGTGTATGCTTTCTTTTGTTAGGCGTGAAACATAATGAAAAATTGTGGATCCTTCACGCCACCTTTGAATTGACAGATTGATATAAACTGTTCCGCACCAAGCTGCCCCAGCAAAAAGATTTTAAGTGGTTAATTGGCATTTTTTCAGCAGATAACATGACAGAGATGCCACAGGTCCTTTGAAAAAAATCTGGACAATGCTAAAACACAATGGTCTGTATGCACAAAAGGGATAGACCAGGTCTAACTTTAGAACTTGTCCTAAGTGTAATTTGGCCCACTAAACTACATTTTCCTTTGCATTGACATGAAAATGTTTGCATTTATTTTGAAAATTTGCATTAACTATTTGAAAGATACTTTGAAGAAAGAAGAAAAGCCAAATAACTGTCAATTTTGGACAAAACTAATTTTGACTTATTAGACAATGTTTAACTTTAAACCGGGTCTATCTCTTTGTGCATACAGACAATGGGTTTAATTTGGCCATTGCTATATTAAAGGAAATATGTCAAGATTTTTTGTCAAGCTCAGTTTGACTTACATTCATAAAATATATGTACATACATCACAAATTCCCGAAAAAATAATACAATCTGATGTAAAATTAACAAAATAGAGGCATTTTAATTTCTGCTTTTTTGACATACGAAGAAAACGGGCGGATTTTTTCGCCACGGCTTCATTGATCAAAAGCGCCCAACTCGTGACGTCAAAGTGATGACCAAGAACATCGTGTTGACTCGAATTGTTATTGCTGACACTGTAATATTGATGGATTAATGAAAGTAATAATACAATTAGAAAAAAAGTTACAGAATGACATATTTTGTTTCATTTCGTTGGTGTTTATTATTATTGAAGTGGCAACACTGCGATAGATGGTCACACGACGTAAATTATGGATGGTCATCACTTTGACGTCACCATTTGCCTGAGTTGTGGATTTGTCGGAATCGTTTTCGAGTAAGCTATTGGGCGGGAAATTAAAAGGGCAAAAATATCAACAAATGTGGACAATTTTCAACTTATTTTGATTTATAGTAATCTCCGTTACTTAAGCTTTCCATCCATACCAAATTTTCCAAATATTCAGAATCATGACATATTCCTTTAAATTACATAGTTTGATCAATTTTATGTACACATACCAACTGTAAGTTGGTTGTGTGGCTAAAACACATGTCAAAGATTTCCCATCTTTAACACCACACGCATGAGACACTACCCAACTTCCCCCATGTGGCTATAGTCGGGGACAGAAACCCTTTGACGAGCACGTACTTCTTGGGTCTCTGCGTATTTACTGCAGAAAAAATTGCACTTGCCTCTGATTGGCCACCGACGCGAGCTGCTGTTGGGGTCACCGACCACATGTCATACGCCCTCATAGATCCGCCCCTTTTACAACCAGGAAGTACGCACTCGTCAAAGGGTTTCTGTCCCCGAGTATTGCTAGGTTGTGTCATCTCTGAGCCTTTCCCATTTACTGCACTGTTAGTCATTGTGCCAATTGGAATGATCAAACTATAGTCGGAGGGCCAGATGGATGATTTAAATATATCCCATAATGCATTGTTTTGTACAAATGTGTTGTGGCCTTGGCAACGCCCAGAAAGGAGCTCACCGGGCAGGTAGATTTTCAGTTAAAATCACCACAAAAAAATCAAGTTGGATTATAATTTGTTTTAAACATTCACCAAAAACCACTTAGCTTGGGAAATTGAGATGTGCGACACCAAAATAACAAATAACTTTTCATGTTGGCAATTTGTTTTCGTCAAGAAACACTGTTTCTTGAATCAGTGTGCATAAAGTTAACAGCAACATCAAGATTCTGGCATACCGTTCAAGGTTCAAGATTCTGGCATAATCACAAAATGCGCTTCCAATGCATGCACGCTACAAGGCACACGATCTTTGCGTGCTGTTAAATGAGCATTGTGAGACGTCATATTATCTCAATTTGCAATGCACTGTGGGACTGGATTAACTCATCTTCTGGTGTGATGGTGAGAAAGAACCAAGGATGAGATGACAAGAGGAAATGTAACATGCACACAAGAATATCAAGACAATATAGAGGTGTTTATTTTTTTACATTATAGGGACAGATTGGCAAAAAGAGGAGTAGTCCCATTTTCCTGAAAATCCAAAATTTGAACCGACGGGAAGGCCAAATTTTAGCGTAGCATTCGGTGAAGCTCCGGGAAACGCATTTTCTTACATGATTTTAGGGTACAAGACCTCAAATTGTTACCTAAAACATGGAGGTTTTGATACAGTTTTACCGTTATCAATAACAATTTGATCTCAAAAATTGAAAACAAAAAATTTACATTTCCAGATTTTTTTTATTTATGGCCAAAAATCCAAAAATTTCCGGAAAAGTGACATCTCTGTATAAGGTGACCACTTAAAAAAAGGCAACCCATGATTTACCATGCACCCCTAGATTGAGACATGGAGGAAATGATGTGATATGCATCTCATAACCAATGTCATCTCATCCTTGATGATAACTCACCTCAGTCGTAGGTAGACCATCCACTAAGCCAAGCTGCCTTTTTTTAGCCTACACACAAATATATTCAAATGTGAAATCAAAACCAAACTTTGAACAAAACACTGCACACATAGCATGGAGAAGCATTTCATTTTTTAACCCTCTACCTGGCAACCTGGGCTAGAAGTAGTGCAGATTGGCTTCAGTGGTTTCATTGTTTTAGCGCAGTGAAGCTGAACCATTGCTAAGCTAGCGAGACATAGGCAAATCTGGCTGGAACCTGCCCTTAGATTTTTAGACAAAATGTCTCACCTCTAGGCTGTTTTTCAATGAATCTGTAACCCGTTATCATCTGGTTTGCCAACAAAATTGTTGTGGCTGCATGTAACAACAGGCCAATCTTTACTGACAAATTCCTTGGTTTGGGAGGCCCAGGAAATTGCCTAGCATGGGTCCAGGTAAAAGGTTAACACATTAAAATTAGAAAAAAACAAAATGTCTCCATCTGCCAAGTTCACTTCCCATTTCAAAGCAGGTAGGCAGGTAGACGGGTTGTCGGTTACCATGACTTGTGAAATGTAGCTCATGATGAAACTTCTTTTACGTCAAATTTTCTCATGCGAACTTCAGCCAAAAAATGAAGTTAATGTCTTGGCTAGGAATATGTAGAAAACAAATACTTGTATGTGCTTTATGATATGCATGCTTAGTGCAACTAGTACTAGCAAAAAAGAAATCAAACAAAAAACAAAAATACAGCGTTCCATGGGACACATGTGTTTGTAAATAGTTCAAGGGTCAGAAGGATCATTGGAGGTCAATGTGTGTTCACACTATATGAGTCTTGGGACAGTGGTTCTGCTGACCGAGTAACAATTGAGCCCAAATTTATTGGTCGAGCTACGATTTGCAAAAATATTGGGCAAGACGCTGTCGAACCCATTATTTTAAAACTCATAATGAGATCAATAAATTTGGGCATAAATCAATCCAATTTTATGATTATCATGTTTCGGATCCGATAGTTTCAACACTTGGACTCCTCAAGACATGATCATTAGTCAATCTGTCATGCGTACAGATATGAGTTTCACGTATTGTGGAGACCCGGGTTTACGACCAAAGTAATCCCTCTGCCATTCATCTGGCAATACGACAAAAACCGCATTGGTGACCTTTAACGACAAAAGATATAAAAAGAATAGCTCCCCCACACACTTTTATTAAAGCCCTATCATGATCCACCCGAAAATGAAAATCTTTTAAATTTGCAGAATAGCTTAAAGTGAGGATCAGTCTTTAGACTCTCATAAGGTAATTTTCCAACTGAAATTGACCCGAAGAAGAAAACAGTGTGTTCAAAGATATGATCCCCATGTCAAAACGTGTTGCAGTAAGTGTCCGTACGTACATTATGACTAAAATATTGATTTTGTCGTTATTAGATTGCATTTGGTCCCTCACTTGCACAGGGTATGTTTAAGGATACCCTAGACTTGGTATAAAAGGCAAAAATCTGATTTTTTGAGGTTTTTTAGATTTTCTGATTTAGCAAATCACTGATAGTGCCTTTAATTCTCCACCAGGATACACACACTCCCTTACTCACCCCTCAGCCTGACACCTGGTATAACACCTTGGTAATATCACATTAATCTCAGTCAAGATTGTTATATTAGGAGTGGGTTATAGAGGTTAAAATTGGGTCACCTTTTCAGAACATTCCATCACACCTTTGATTACTTTATACCCACGAATATCATTTGCAGAAAAAAATGAAAAAAATTGGCGAAATCCGGGGTGCCCTAGCCAAAAACTGAAAAATCCAAGATGGCCGACACTCAACTAAAATTATGTTTTTTAACATTTTTAAAAAAAAAAAAAAAACATTTTTATGCACAAAATTTTTGCTTTCGTCTATTTTTGAAGGACAATGAATTCATTTGTACAGTTTTTCGTGAACTTAAAAATGTCGTTTTCTTAAATCAGCTATTTGTCCAAATTGAATGTGCCGATTTCTTGGCAAATGTTTTGTCATTTCATAAAGTTGAGGATTCAGTTGCAGATAACTACAGGTACTATCTGCTATGAAAATTTGAACTCAATAGATCAAGTATTTTGGCCGTACGCTAATTTTTGAATATTGCATGGAGCGCATTCCTAGTGAAATGTACCGGGTCATTGCACTTTTGTACCATGTACATTTCAACTGGCAATGCAATATTTGAGATTCAACTGCGCACCACGGCCAAACCGTTTGCAATTTGAATCTCAAATTTCATGGGTAGCTTGCACCTGTAGTCGCCTTAATATTTTGAACATTAAATTAAAATACGTTGACACATTTGTGAGAAAAAAGCGAAGCGCCATCACACCAAAAATTGGCCTAAAATGGTCGATTTTACAAAAAAGGTAGGTCCATTTTTTATAAGACTTTCAAAAATGGATTCTTTGACCTCAAAATAAAATAATGTCAAAAAAAAAAAATAAGTCAAAAAATGTTAAAAACATCAGATTTTTGTCTCCTGGCGGCCATCTTGAATTTTGTACGATTTTGCGTTTTTTCCAGGTTTTTTTTCAAAAATGGTATCAGTACACATAACTTCATCAAAGTAAGGTGTGATGAGCATGTTCGGAAAATGTCACCTTCTATAGCCCCCCCCTCCTAGTTATATGTAACTGATAGGTAATCATGATAAACACATGTGAGACCAATATACACTTACTCCACTGAGATCCTTGTCAGCCTCTGGAGGGGGCGCTACTGCGTCGTTGGCATTGATGATCGGAATGATGTTCATCCGCAGCAGCTCGTTAAGAGTACCCCTCAGGTTGAATCGGGTGTAGTCATGGTAGAAATCGGGCTTGGTGACTAGTACCTGTAAGGATTTGAAACAAGTTTTTAAAAGGTCATTCTCCTACATTGACCTCAAATGACTCCTAGATAACCTTTGACCTCAACATTCTAAACCCCCAATCCCCCTCAAGGTTTTATTCGTGAGCCTTTTTGAATGCCCTGCCATTTCAGTGCAAATGACCTTAAATTACTATATAGCTGCCTGCTTCAAAATGGCAATATTTTATCCTTTAAAGGGTGATGACCCAATTTAAGCATAAAGTTTTCATCTTGATAGAATGGCCTTCACCCCAAAACCCCGTCTGTAAAGTATCATGCAGAGAGCTAAAAAACGTGATTTTGCAATCCCCATATATTGATGTAGAATACTGTGTAAAATTAATATTGGTCGACCAAAATTGGGCACATTTTCACCGTTGATATTTTTGTTTTACTTTGGTTTCGTCATTATAGTGAATGAGACTATCCAATAGCTGTGTCGAAAGAGCAGTGGTCCCTAGACTATATACTGATGGTGACATGCATACCTGTGCTGTAGTAAGTCCATACTGCTTAAACATAGCCTCATATAGAGACATGAGACCACTTTGTCCCGCTGCAGCACAGGCACGAGAGTCCAGCAATGGAGCTCCCTACAGAAGAATAAATGACAAAATTGTACACTTTATTTAATCAAACTGCCTCCAGTTATGCCACATGTGTTATTAAGTACACATTCGATATTGGTCACATACCATCAAATGTCATGGCAATCTTTGACAGTCTATATCTCTTATCACTTACACTTTAAATAGGCACTACCCGATCTGCAGCCGTGACTTCTCACCTCTCACCCCACCAAACTTGAGATATTGTATCAAAATATGTTGGCATTCATGTATTTCTTTCCTTCAATTCAAGCCAAAATATAAGTTACTTAAAGGTTACAGGAAATTATTTATGCAGCAATGAATGGGCTTAATCGTAAAATGCACGCAATTCTGCGCATATTATCGAAAATAAATTTTGAAATTACGGTCTGTTGGCCATGGGCCTTACCCAAGATGAAACCCATAAAATTGTATGTTGTAGCTGATGATGACGATGAAATATTCCTATAGAATATAACCAGAGGGTGTATCGAGTCCATCCCACAATGCACCAGTTTTGGGAAATTTCACCTCAATAAGGTCACATGATCACACAAAAATCCTATTCTTAACACATAAAAATCATGACTTTTACAATCATTTTAGCCCACAAAGTGCTAATACTTAAGGAATTTTTAGCATGATCATGAAATGTTTTGTAGTCCTTAAACTTCTTGAACACTTTATATGCATGTTTACTACAGTACAGGACCAGAACTTGCAATGGCCTTATGGTATTGATTCAAAACACCCTCTGAGTATAACCCTTTTGTAACAGCTTGAATCAATCACACTCCTTGCATTTACACAGGGCAATATTTTTATTAGTCAGGGGCTTCATTGAAATTGCACCTTGTGAGCAGCTTAATTTGTAAGTGCCACTAAATTTCCATAAGACTTTATGAATGATTAAATTTTAAATTCCCTGCAAAATTCTGTTGTCTGAAATGCTCTCTTCTGCAAATTTCAATTTGTTTTACACAGTTTAAGTTCCATGCTCAATTATAATCACTAACCTTTGGTAGTGTATTTCAGAAACGTCTTTTTTGTAAAAAAAGTAATTGTCAAATTGGAGCTCAACAGCTTAATATTTTTATACAAAATTAAATTTTACTCTGCAAATTTACCACAGCGCTGATTTTTTTACTTAAAACTGACTCAGATATTTCAAAATATCCGTTTTTTTCGTGGTAATAATTACAAATATAGGCAACTCGAACTAAAGAAGTCACCTACAATGCTCAATTCCAAAGAAAGTTTGAGATGAATCAGATTTCCATTTTGATTCAGTAAACACTTATGTATCGTATAGTATGACAGTAACATTTATAGGATACTGTTTTAACAAACACCGATCTGGAAAAGTCCTGATTTTTTACTAAGACAATCGATTGAGTGTAGTAGCTATTCACACAGTATGTATATGTAACGAAGCATCTTCTATCATGCACCATGTCCCCATAGACGTGGCTCCTCGAACAAATTTGACCATCTATTCCTATCTTTGCGCTTCCCAAATCATACCTTTGGAAGGTGGTGCCCACATGATGTCATCTTCCCATCTCTTCTTGGTCTTCCCTGTCTGTTTGTTCCTGCTACATTTCCATAAAAATGCGTTTGTGTAGGCTTGTTGTTTTCATTCTGCACAAAGTGACCAAACCATGTCAGCTGTGAGCAGTGATAGAGCTAGGATCCTTTTTGTTGAAAGTGCAGTAGATTCTTGACAGAACTTCTTCATTCCGAATCTTATCCTTCCAGCTAGATTAAGGATTTTTTCTGTAGCATCGCATCTCAAATGCTTCCCACTTCTTCATGTCATTCTTTTTGATGGTCCAGGTTCAGAGCCATACAGAGGCACTGGGTTTGACTATTGATCAACAGTTGTAAATTATGGTGGAGAAGTGAGATGTATTTTACACTACATCCAACTCTCTGTAAATTTTCCCTAGTGCTGTTGAAGCCATCAGTAATCTCTGTTTTTTTTGATTTCGCTGGTGGAGTCTTTTGATGGTGTTTACGTTATATCCAATACTTTGAATCTGTGAACAACCTGCTCAAGTGTGACCATCAAGATGATCTTTACTGGGAGCTGTCTCACGGGAGAATACCATAGCTTTTGTTTTAGGTATACTTGACTCCATCCCATATTTCTTTCTAGCATGAATGCCTTTGCTCAATCAAGGTTGAGCATATCGTCCTCTGAGTCGGCGATGAGAGCTATAAATCGTCAGCAAAACGAGGTCTTTTAAATTTGTAGCCCTCCACGTTAATGCCCAAGTTTTTATAGAACAGTTCTCAAAGGCTAACTCAAATGCTCAAGATGTATTCTAGAAAATAGGTTAAGCGGTCTTGTGATAGAAGACAATGCCCTGCGCACGCCAATAGTTGTTTCCAAACCCACTCTGTAAATATTGTTGGTGTAAGTCGAATGCAGCTTTTATAGCCTTGGTATAGAGAATCTCTGATGAGTTGATCTTTTTTGAGGCCAAAAACACCATAATGAAAGCATCACTGTAAAGAGGCCACCGTGCCATACTCGATCGACTGCCTTCTTGTAATCAATAAAGACAGCAAAAACCTCTCCCATCTTTCTTCTCTAGTCGATGGTTGGATAGACTTCCGGGCGAAGACTGTTCAATTGTGGAGCGGCCATGTCGAACCCTCTTGGCTTCTGCTAGATTGGCTTCTACATAGGGCTTCATCAGGATCTTATAATTTCCAGAAGATTTTTGCTGAATGGGTTAATCAGGCTGATGTCTTATTCTCAAAACAACCCTTGGTGATATCTCCCTTCTTGGGCATGACGAATGATAGATTTTGTCCATTCTTCTGGAATGCGTTCATTTATCCAGTTGTCTGCAGATATTGTGCCATTGGTCAATGATGGCACCACCACCAATGCTTAAGCAGTTTCTCCTGGGATCCTCATCAGAGCCTGGGGCTTTTCCTGACTTCAGCTTTTGACAGCTGCTTCACTTCAGATGAGAATGCGATGGCGTCACTATCGAGTAGAACAGCTAGGCTCTGTATTTGATGGATGAAGACAGAATGGGTCAAGGTAGGCTGATGATTGTAGAGAGCTTACCATATCCAACAAGAAACCATCTTTGGTTCTATTTCACTGGATTGGAAAGAATTCTCACACCATAACCTGGCTGCTGATAGAGTTGGTGTAGCTTCTATCTAGCCCTTAGTTTTATGGTCCTTGATGGTGTTTGAAGGACCCTTTCGCTCTTGGTTCTTTGGCATTTTTCTTCTCCAAGATGTTACTTTGTTCATTGTACGGCATTTTTCTTTGTCGTCACTGTAAAGGCCTTCTTTAATCATCTGGTCAGTTGGTTTGTACTCCTTGACGACTGTTTTAGGCTCTTTAAATGGCTTCTTCCCGTCGTTCCCTTGCTTTCCTTCTTTCATCTGTCATTGCAAGAGTTGCATCGGAGCTCCAGGCTTCTTCTTACCGATTAATCAAGACTTCATTGCTGTCTCTTGGCTGATTGTGGTGGTTTTTTCAAGCAAAGAGCGGCATTGATCATCTAATGTCGACTTCATCATCAGCAACCGAACCTGTTTTGAAGTTTCAGCTGAATTCTTTTCTACACTATGGTCATCAGCTTGGTAAAAGGTTTCCACTTCTTCTCTTCTGGCCTTCTCAACTTTGAATTTCACCCTCAGCTTTGCAATAACAAGGGAGTGGTCTGATCCACATCACACTTTGAATGATCTTGGTGTTATCCACTGCTGATCTCCACCTATCTCTAATCAGGATCAGTCCATCAGCCTTATGTCAGCAATTTGCAAACAACCATGATTTTTCTTGAAAGAAAATCTGAGTCGGCTTTAAGAGTCAAAATTTGTAACATTATTCACACCTACAACATGTAGCAGGACACCGGGTACTATGACAATTGCAGTAATTTAATCAACGTCACTACAACTTTTAATATAAACAAATGTGCATGTGCTTTGAAATCACTTATGACCTAGTCTCCCCACTGACAACCTCTATCAAGCTCGTATAACTTGCCTCCCAAATAACCATAATATCACAAGAATTTAATCATGGCGTGTTCTGTTTAAGTCGGACTCAAAGTTTCGAATATTATTTTTTTTTGGGTATAATGAAAAATAGTCAAAATTGTAACATAAAATGCCACAATTCCAGAATTTGTGATGAATCGGATTTTTTCTTTTTGATGCATTAAACATTTATGGTAGTATTACGTCCCAGAGGATACTGTTATAACAAAAATTCGGATCCGGAATTTTATAACAATTATGATTTTCGATATGAAAGGAATTCGATTTAAGCTTAGCCCTTTCACACAGTGATTAGTATATGGACAGCATTGCTGTACATGCAAAAAAACAACGATTTTTTTGGAAATTGAGGTCGGCGCCTCTCCTCAGGAAATCTCGAGTCGGCCTTATTGGCAACTTTTAGACAAGTGATGTGGCCATGTTCACTCCTCAACAAAAAGTGGATGACGACAAGGCGGAATTTTAAATGCACATTCCTGGCTGTCTGATGAGGGCGTGCAAACAAATAACAATTCCATTTCATTACAATAATACATTCCTTTAATAAAGGTGAATGGAGATTTTGAGGCATCCATATATTGTGTCTTAGTAGGCTTTTCATATGGGTTATTCACGAATAGCTTTCTTACCTGTATTTGGATACAGAACGACTTCCAACGGGTGATTTTGTTTCAATTATTTCAATATAACCTTTTCCCCCATGTTTTTTAAAACAAATATTTTTAAAATTACAATTTTTGTACACAGACATGATTCCCCAGCATTAATCCTTTCAGCTGTGGATATTTTTGATGAAAAGCTGACATAGTCAAAATCAGGATTTTTGTTATTTTTTAGGGCACCTGACATGTTACCTCTCTTTGTTGCACCTTTCCGTCACTAAAATTTGGTCTCCATTCTACCACTTTGTTTTCAAAAACCCGCATGTGTTACTTTAGCTAAAAAATACTCTGAGTATATCTTTGTAATCTACATGTACCTGATTAAGTTAGTAACTGAAGAAGTGCAGAGAATTATAGCTTAAGGCACACTGACTAATATTGATCAAATGAAACAGCATAGGAGCATTGTGTACATATCAATACAGAGTCTTGCCGCACAACTCTAGATCAGCCTGCATTCAACAGTGGCTTTGGTTTCAGGTTTACAAATATAACTCCAGAAATTCTATTTTTACTTTTAGTAGCTGACAAGATGAAAATCTGTTGCCCTGTCCTATTCTGCACACCTGTTTGACTTTTAAAATTCAGTGAGTAAACTATATTTTGACTATAAGGTGACAAGATAGAAAATATTTTGTTTGTTCTAATATTAATATTTCAAATTACAAACAAAATTACATTTCCAATAGATGTAATATTTCAAAAATAATAAATTCAATTTTCCCATAAAGGATTTTTTCATGAACCTGGCATACATAATGACTACCCCAATTTGACTATCGTACTGAAAGAAATTTTGAAAAATATTGATTGGTTTGGAAATTAGGGGCTTAACTTCTCCATGCATGTGAAAAGCAGCTATTTTGTTTATGCTTCTCACACATTGTGCATTAAAAATGTAATGGTTGTTTTGGGTTAAGATATAACTGAATTATGTAGAACCAAAAAGTAGAGTTTTTTTATACATTTTAGGATTATGGGACCTATTTCACAATTATGTATTTTACCATTCATTTGTACAGGACCTATTTTAGGTTATCTACACACACATACAGTTGGCACGAAAAGTATCTCAGCCAAAGCAGATTGGTTGTATGCATGCTTCTCTGTTCTTTTCCCATAGAACTTAACATGGAAATTCTAACAGACATTTTCATCAAGTGTCACCTGCAATGCATGATTATATATTTTATTTATATTCGGCAATTGCCAGGCAGAACCCAATATTGCTATACGCATTAAATTCAAGGGACGCCTCCAGAATGGGGAAAGATTTATGGGAAGAAGTCTGATTTTAGATGCAGGAGGAAACCAAAGTTCTTGGAGAAAACCTGTGAGGACGAGTATGGATCGGAAACCAAATTCATATATACGACACTGTCTCGACCGGGAATCAAACCCGAGCCACATTGGTGAAAGGTGAGCGACACGACCGCTACACCAACTCGTCCTCCCAATCTCAGGGCAGCATGTGCTAGCTCTGCACGGCAGATTTTTAAGACCTCCATATAGCTCTCATCTTTTATTTGTTGACAATGCTAATTTTGTGATAACAAAACTTGTGTTATCGACAACAAGTCTGCTGACAACAGCACTAGTTTGGATACTTTTTCATCTTGCAAAAACCTGAATTTTTAAAATTATTTTTCATTTATTTTTAAGAGCTTCTGATTTAGCAAATCTCCATTACATAAAATTAATTTTGTTAAATTTTCTCATATGGAATGATACATTGAACTTACACTGCATTGCATTTTTTTGCAAAATTATTAACAATTAAACAGTTTATGTGAAGCCCTTTTTATTACAAACCACCAAAAGCTGAAGATATAAAATACAAACAGATAAGACACACTGTAGGTGGTACACCCTACTGGTATCGAGACTGCCGCCTACCTTGGCTCTTTCCATATTTCCATAAGGTACGAGTGTTTCCCTCATACTCTGTGACATCATGCCCTCATGATGCATCAGTTGCTTGCCAATGCCACAGCAACCACTCGTTACTACATCACTTGTTTGCCCAACTGCTGCAGTTTCTGACACGGCATTAAAAAATCATGGTAATCAGCTTTTATTTAAAAAATGGACCTCCATATGACTTTGACCTATCTCTATACTCATACCTGCCACTGAAGACCCCTATATTTATAAGCTGTGGGTGTTTCCGGTAAAATTATGTGGGGCCAACTTGTGACATTTTTGAGAGAAAAAGGACAACAAAAATTTAAGGATGATCTCAATAATCTTCTTTAACAACTATTGATAATACCCATTCAACCTTGTTTAAAATAACATCAAATTAGTCCAAAAGGACCTTTAAAAAACTTAAAAAATATTGCAATAAAACTGCATTCCGGTTCCCCGTGTAAATGGGACACCAAACCAATTTTCTGATTTTTTTAAAGATAATTTCATTACTATGTGATATGTGTATAGTTTTATACATTTTGGTTATTTGAGGGGGCACAATAAGATTAATAGAACAAATGGTCATGCCTGCATATAAAACAATGTTTTTCAGGCACAAGTGTAGCGGGACACCATTTGGTGTCCCGTTTACACGGGGAACCACAGATCACCACAGGATATTCAAAATTTAAAAGGTTTTAGATACACTGTCTTTAGAAACTTTGCACGATATAGCATGAATTACTTATGCAAGTAATTGCAATGAACTTTAGCATGTCAACTTACATTCAGTTTCTCAGAACTAACCATTGGTTCCCATAGTAAACGTGAAAAGCGGGACACCAAAATTTTGGGTTTTGTTTACACGGGAAATCAATGACTTGCATTGATTATAACATGATTGGCTAATTACCAAAACAGTCAAATTTATTATGTTATGAAAGCTTTATGTGTTTGCTTTATAATAAATCAGAACAATATACCATATATTTTCAAGGTTTTGATGCACATTAAAACCAAGAACACAATGTTTAGGCTTTTTTATTTCATGTCACAGGCTTGGTGTCCCATTTACACGGGAAATAACACCTTTAATTTATACATAAAGTTAAAAGTTAATGAGTTCAATGTTTCATATTATATAATCTGAAAATTAGATGCAAATGCTGTAATTTAAAATGGAATTTATAAGTTTTAATACATATCTTCATTGTTAAATTTAAATAAATAAAATGTCACATAGTAAACGGGACACCAAAGTCTACTGGCACCCTAATTTACGGAAACACCCATATACATGT
>JAMKCH010015888.1:0-24256 GCA_023653785.1 Ophioderma brevispina
AATCAAAGTTACATCATCTTACCTCAAAGATAAATCATGGCCTTCCCAGTTCCATCTATGTCCCAACCTTTTTATATATTCACAGATTCCAGAAAAACTCGTGAAAGTATCCAAGCCTTGTGAACTAAAGCTTTTAAAACAAGTACAATGCGAGAAAACTGAGTTTGACGTTGCAGTTTGTACAGACATCAATGCAGATTTATTTTTTTCTTTCGCGCAGATCAAATGGTAAATTATTCATTTTTTAGTGTTCTAAATGCCTTGGTCCTTAAAGATCTACTGCAAGCATCATTACAACAAACACATTTTTTTGCACATTTTTTACACGTGGAGTCCAAACTTTGATGATGTCATCAACTTTTTGGCCAATAGACGACTTGGTGTACATACTTTGGAAATCAAAACCACGAGTTCCTTACTTAGACCATCCAATGTATAGAGCAGTGTTAAAAATGGTGAATAATAGAATAAATATGGTGCTTACCAGAGAAAATAGTACGTATTTAACCCGGATCAACAAATAATTCGTTTTGAGAAAATGCAATTGAAAACTCTATTTTGTACATTTTCAATACGAAAAATGAAATGAAAAGTTCTCTAACACAAAAGGTAAATATCATATAGCTTTCCACATAAGTGAAATAGGAAGCTGTAAAATCCTCTATGTAATTATGCCGAAACTAAAATAGTAAAATTTCAAATTTTCCGCCCAAAATTTGATGACGTCATCTTTATTGCTTAATATCTATTTTTTTTTTTCAATCCCGCGGCGAATTTTAACGACCTCTGATTCGTAATCCTTAGATTTGTCTAACAACCATTTAATGTTAGTCTGCAAAAGAGTTCTTTCGAGGTAACTCCCTACTTTTCTACAGTGTTTTGGAGCCCTGACTATTTCATTCAATTTCCAAGATTATTGAATGCACGTCGCCCTAATGTTTTGATGTCATTTTCCTGGTCAGCGCTAAAACCTCTAATTGGCAGATTTGAAAATGTAGATTTCACTAGATTTAATCCTGTTTGAATGCTAAGTCAAGTCTACGACATCGTGACCTATACTGCGAAAACGTGAGGAAGAACAGTTGTCAGACCATTGTGACTGGAATTAAGCGAGTAATATTTATTGGGTTTATTACAATGAAAGCTTTTTTCAAAAACGGCTTGTCTTTTTGTTTTCCAACCTATCCAGGAGCAAGTCATAAGCTACTTCGGGATCATTAATAGAACACATTTTGTTGCCAGCTCAGAAAGTCACAACGGGTATAATATCGCCATCCATATAAATAGCGTACCGCCCGATATACATGTATTTTCACTAGACGATATTCGCAGATATTCAATCGCATGTAGCCTTGAAACCATTGTTTTTGGTAAGAGCACGAAGCGTTGAGGGATTTTCCAAACACGTTGGTTCTTTCTTTCGTCTGGCTCTTCTACCAAAACAGATATGTTGCCTCGAAAGTGAAGTCTCAAACTACTGTGTTTGAAGTTGATTGGAAATGGCATATTTTGGCCTCTCAAAACGACGTACCTGTCATGGCGTGTCCCAGCTCACCCAGTCTTTCTACATACAAAAATCGGTTAAGCATAGGCCATAAAGTATTTTGATCAAAGTATAAACGTGTTTGAAGAAGGACTGAGAGGCGCAACGTGTTCGCGTCCTCCGATATTATATTTGCATCCTCTCTATGGCCATTCTTGCTAATATCTTGTAGACGGCACACGTCAAGTCATGGTGGTTCTCTATCCCAGAGAGCGGTAACACGAATTCCTGGCTTGTGTGTTTTAACGTTACAGGTAAATATACAACACAAAGTTTAGAAATAAAGAGTGTATGACTAAGAAATCTGACGCCATGCATGTTGTTTTTAAGTTCCCAATTCAACACTAATTCAAAATATTAAGCCAATGCTGTCATGATTTAAGGTGGGTCAAACGTAAAAACAACTCCGTTTAATTCGCAGCATCCGCTTATCACAAGCAGATAAAGGTACTCCTTGGGCAGGCGTGCAATTACGGTACTTATTGATTAAGGTAACCGATTAAGGTACTGTTTGGTAAATTCACAAAATCCACACCCTATCTCATAAATCTGACTTGTCCAATTTGCTAAACTTGAGTAAGGATGCCATCTTACGTGTCTTTTCAGGTATCTATACGCTGACCATCAATTCAAATTACAAGCCAAGAGGTCTGCGTTTACAGAGATAAATTATAAATTATAGTGGATGAAATTGCTGATTGAGAAGTTGAGGTCCTGCAGTCGTGTCGACCTATTTTGGTGCGGTGAAGACTTTAAAGATTTGCCCTGATGCAGAGAGCTGTTTGAATGCGGGCCCTTCACAGAAGTATGCCCTCAGTTAGATCCCCAGTATAGACTTTCATACCTGCGGACACGAATATATTCAAAAGTGAAAAGGACAGAAGGCAAAATGAATTGTCATGTATATACAACTGGGTACACAGCTGTGAATATCTTTTTAAAGTCAAGTATTCGACATCGAACAAGAACAAATATAGGCCGTTTTGAAGCAGATTAGATTGCGCGTTTTATGAATAGTTTTAATTGTCAAGACCACCAGCAGTTATAATATCTAATAATATATCTTATGCAGAATTGATATTCTTTATGTGACAATAAGTCTTGACTCACAAAAACATATTCGATAATCATTTTGGAATTGCGATACGGCGGACCATCCGGCTAACATAGTAAAGTTATGTATAAACCATCACAATAAAGCTTGATTTCAGTTCACAGGGACTTAAAATTTTCCATACATGGGTGTAAAAATTGCCCGGGATTTTCTGGATGTACATACTGTTTGGGAATCAATTAGACTCAATAGCTAATCGCGTATATCAAACCCTCAGAGATTGTTACGATATATAAATTTAAGAAAAAATATTGAAAAAATATTACAAACAGGGATGCCAAAAATATTAAGCAAATTTTAGATACATGTACTAAAATGTTAATACATAAAAGACCCACAAAATACGCCATTATTTATCAGATCATGGTTTGAATAACCAACTAAATACGCACAATGCCCATTTGTCGCACACTTAGCATACTAGGTTGTGTACATCATGCTGTGTCTTTCTGGTACGATGACGCCAGTATCAAAACTCCCTTTCCTGGGAATTTTCAACAACCCACTATGGTTAACTTTAAAAATTCAATACATCTCAGCCCAATAAATATGTAATGCCGTTTGGATACAACGAAAGCAAAACTATAACAACGTTAAATGATGAAATTGGCACCAAACATTTGAGCTTTTTGCAGAAGCTCGCGATTTTGGATCGGAATTGTACATCACTATAAACGTCCAAATTCTCGCTTTAAAAGGCGATTTAAAAAAATACGTATTATGAAGCTGATGATGTGATAAATTGAATCAACGAAATCCAAGAACTATCCTACTGAATAATTTATTTTGATGAAAAGACTACTGCAGGTGGGAATGTGCAATTATTTTGTTCATGATCGATCGAACCAAAAAGGGCCCACGTTTAAAGTGACAATACAGGCATCGAGTATAACAAACGAAACCTCCCAAGGTCAGATGCCACCACTGTCTAGGAGATAACTTATCATGCTTAATTATTTATGGTTCTAGAAAGAAGGGTTTGATGGTACTACATACCCCCCTGGAAGTCCAATCATATTGTTTTAAAGAATAATTACTGCCTCCTGTATCAAAATCTTTAACAGATAAATTCGCAGAATTTAAAACAAAGATATTCTTACCATTTTGTGAAAGACCAAACAGGATCTGGTTTTCATATAGCAATTTGTGTTGTATGCCCTGTAAGCTCCTGTAGCAAACAAAGTGAGATATTTCATCTCCTAAATTTGCAAGACATGTTTCGTTGACGCTGCACGCACGTATAATTAGCATGTTTTTTCTGATGAAAAGTGTTCTCACACGTAGGCAAAGTTTTATACAGTGCGATTAAACTAATGACTGTCTTCTTAATGTGTTATTCCCTTGTTTCATATAATTAAAGGGATTTATTGGCAAATCTATCGGCACATATATAATGAACTAACCCTAAATAAGACGTACCAGATGGTTTTCATGGTCATTTGGAGTAGTCTGGTGCGAAAAAAATCCAAAAGGATTCCGACAAATGTCACGGACTGACAAACAAAATTGGAAGCATGCCATCTTATTCCCTGTGGTATTATTTACAACGCCGCACGGAATACCGAACAGAAGCCAGCAAATATATCACGATGGCTTTGTTTCGGTTATTGCGTGCGACGTGTAAATAGAAACACAGGGAATAAAAGATGGCAGCTTCCAGTGATTGTTGTTACACTTCGTCATTTGGGAAAATCTGGATTTTTTTCGCAAGGAATAACTCCATGGGCCATGAAAACCATCTTGGTTCTGGTTTCGTTCTTATTTAGGGATATTTATATATATGTGCGGATAGATTATGCCAATTAAATCCCTTGAGTTCCATGCGTAACCTATGTGTGTGAGAAGATGACTGATAAACGCCTTAATTAAGTTTCACGTTCAGCCCACATTTGACATTAGAAAAATGTGTGTGTGACTTTGATGTATGATTTGTAATAATGAGATGATCACTAACTCTGGCACACATAGTCATGATCTGAGACGTGAACTAAAGGAACGGAGACAGTAAGGTTAAGTTATTGTCAAAACTTCTATCAATGATGAACTATAATGCTAGTCATATCGATAAAATGGATAAACCCAAATTAATTGCAACAAAAACAAATTATTCAGAATTGTATTAGTTTTTTTTTTTAAAAGAATACAACATAAATCGTGTATCAAAAACCCAAGCAGTGGAAATGTGTGTGGGGTGTCGGGGGGGGGGGGGGCGCGCGAAGATTTCTAATACATGGGTCAAATGTGTGAAAAGTACACAGCGTTTTCATCACCTTTTAAGGATAAAATGGTAGTTTAACTATAAGCCAAATAAGTGGAGAACCTTTTAAGATAATTTGTTTGTTTAAAAAAATGTTAGTTTTTTGTGTGCTAAAACTCTAGAAACAATGCAATAACCCATAATTCCCATGTCAGGGTCATTCCATGCCAATTCAACAAATCGAGTACACCATCACCTCATGGATTTTGTCTTTTAAGGGGTTTGAAAAAATTCAGAGAAACGAAATTCTGGAAAATTCAGCTTGTACCTCTTTTACGTTTTTCACGCTACAGCAATTTTAAATTGAGGGGGGTACCTCAAAAACATGTACCGGTGTGAACTCAATATTCAGAGGGCCATTAAGTAAAGAAACTACACCCCTCAGATTCCTTCAAACTTGGCATTCTGGATAACCTTGGCTGCAGATTGCACATATGTGAACAGAAAAATGTACCTTGCCCCAATTTCAAATAATAGGGGGTCAAAAATAGCTCCAAAACCACTCGGACCCTACTTTGGGGGGGGGGGCCCATATAGTCAAAAATTAAAAGTGATATAACTTCCAAATTTGGCTGGAGATGCTAATCTTACATAACTACCCTTGTGTACAATTTATACTTATACTCAACTCGTGAAAGAGATATAGAGGTCGCAAAAAGTAAAAATTCCAATTTGACCTTGACTTGGCCCCCTTAAAAACCAATGTCAGACATTTTGCACCAAATTCTGCTTGAGATATGTCTTGAGGGGGTCCCTTGCTTAATATTTTGGCAAGTTTCCTTGTGGTGTCTAAGTGTATTCTATAAGTAACTGGTCTTCAAAAGCCCCTACTTCAGTATTTCAGTTTTGAAAGAATTCCCATGGAAACACACAGGATACCGAACTTTGCAAACTGGGTATTAACTGGCACAGTTCACTTTTTACGATATAATTCAATTAGAATAAGTAAAGTATTATAAATTCCTTACCAAACAAGACAACCAAGCTGAAATTTGGTCCTACCGAGATTCAGGTGTAATAAGGTTGATGTTGATTTCAATTTCATTGTTAGAGATCTGACAAGGTTCAAACATGGAATTCAAAGTCTGTAAAACTGCATTGCATACCCAGGTTGCAAAGTTCAGAATGCTGGTTGTACATCCTTCAATGGGAACTTTGTCTGATATTAGTTGAAAGTTAGATTCTTGGAAGCCTGGTTTACCTACATATGGCAGTGAGACACCCATGTTGAAACTTTTGCACACAACCTCAGCAGGGGCCCCTCTTAAACACATTTCAAGCAGCATTGGTTGCAAAATCGTTGACATTGATTTTAGGGGGGTCAAGTCAAGGATAATTTGGACTTTTTGCCTTTTGCGGACAGCTATATTTCCCCTCTTCCATTAAAGCTGATATAAGTATAAGATTGGACACAAGGGTAGTATTCAAAGAAAGCTTTCAGAGCCCCACATTGGGAAAGTTATTCACTTTTTGACTTATGGACCCAAAAAGGTGGGTCTCCGAAGGGTTTTTGAGTCATTTTTGACCCCCTGGTATTTAAATGGGCAAGGTGCATTTTTTCGGTTAAGCATTTGCAATCTGTTCACAAAAGGTTATCCAGAAGGCCAAGTTGAAGGATCTGAGGGGTTAGTTCTTACTTATGCCCTCTGAATATTGAATTTCACCCCGGTACATGTTTGGGTTGAGGTGACCCCTCAAATTTAAAATTGCTGTAGCGTGAAAACGAAAAGAGGTACAGAGCTAAATTTTCAGGATTTTAGTTTCTCATGAATATCTTTCATACACCAAAAAGGAAAGAAGCCATGGGGTTGATGTGACTCGATTTTGTGATTGGCATGGAATGACCCACAATAATATATCATGGTCTATGTGTCAAGTCAAAGGCTTTCGATAACTCTAGAAATATTCCAAGTGTTTGTTAATGAGTTTCTACAGCATTACACGTATTCACTATTCAACAAATGGCCCATATATTTTGGACGAAGCAACATTGTTTTCTATCAATATAAATCATGCACACGATTGAAGATTAAGCTTTTCAAATTCACTGGACGATAGTTAGAATAAAAAAAATCCGGGGACTGTAGATTGGACACTGCCATACCAGTGTATTTGCCCCTTGAATTTGCATACCATTGGCCATTGCCCACGTGTTTTTCAAATATGATCTAGCCAGAGATGGTACAATGTCCGGCTGCTTCACTAATTCCGCAAGTCCTTTCTGTGCATTGTTGCCCTAACAGTCGGCAGGCCAAGAGAAGTTCCATTGTCTGTTGTGCTGTTCCCCAACCACAGGTAGTGTCACTTCCAGGCAGTCCAACTTCTGCAAGGAACTTTAGATCGACCGATTCTGGTTCTCAATCTGTTTAGATATCGCCATTCAGCCATGGGAGTCTGCTCCAGGTGTAAGATGCTCACTAGTTTTATACCATGATTGTCAATATTTGGTTGATAGCAAGTCTTATTTATTTGATTTGCACAAGGCGGCTCTCTTTAACTCCTTAGAGACTGTTCAAGGGGT
Source organism: Ophioderma brevispina (assembly GCA_023653785.1). Classification (NCBI taxonomy): domain Eukaryota; kingdom Metazoa; phylum Echinodermata; class Ophiuroidea; order Amphilepidida; family Ophiodermatidae; genus Ophioderma; species Ophioderma brevispina. The sequence continues at coordinate 7,436 of JAMKCH010015888.1, forward strand.
TGGACTTTACCTAAGAAACTCTCTGGATTTAAGGAAGGGCATTTTTGCAGCAGGTATCGTCCGGGCATAGGTGTTTCCATTAGATACTTTTCCACTAATGCTCTTGCATGCTCGCTACACACGAGAGATGTCTGGTGGATCACTTCCTTCTAGGATGTACAAGTTCTTCTCCATTGGAGTTTGGGCGAACGGTAGGATGGCATTTACTGTCTGGATCAAGCTCTTGGCAATGGTTGATCTTCCCATTCAGGGCAGACATCTCTGCACATGATTACCACAGGGCAAGTGCCGTCTATCTTAGGGTATGTGGGAGAGCACCCCCATCTTTTGCTAGTGTGTTTGTTCAAGACGTTATTTGCGGGAACCCACGTTTCCTCTTGTCTTCTTGAATGTGGGTCTTAATAATATGGAAGGCGGTCCAAGGTACTCCTAGGAAGACAGGATTATCACAGTGCGACAGGGCTTGGTCCAGACCAGGTGTTCTAAGCTGTCGTTTGGCTTCAGAGTTTGCAGATGGATAGCAACACATCTGTGTCTTGGAAGGATTTGCGCATGTATGTGGTTTTCCTCAAAATAGATTGAGTTCATCCAAGTCTTTGGAAGTCCTCCTCAACAACTCTTTAGTCCTACATCTTGTGCACTAATTCCAAGATCGTCCAAAAAACGACATGGTGCCTACCCTCCTAGGTTGGTCGTTGTATAGATCTAAGATGTTGACGAGATGTGCGAGCACCCTCCCTTGGGGTAGTCCATTCGTGAGCCTACCCATTGCTCTTCTCTTCCCTCCTAGCTGAACAAGAAACATCTGTTGCAAGCGGATTCTTGGTGAGTTTCCAAAAAATCTTATGGAGTACAGCATCTGTAATTAACAATATCATAATCTCTGATGGATTCGACAAACCCGACTCATTTACCAAAGCCTTCTCGAAAACATCCATAGAGTGTTGAGTTAGGTTGGTTGGCTTGTTCGTTGTATCCTGGCCGGAGATCTGCTTGTTCTGTTAAGAGGTGTTCATCTAGTCACAGTGGTGCGAGTACGGTTGAGGTCAGGAGTACGTCCAAAGAACTGAGGTCTGTCTTTAGGCGTGATCGTGGTCATGCTTAGTCTATAGCTATAGCTTTAGAGGTGTCATAACATGTGCTTTCCTCAGATCTTTGGGACCTGTGGAAATAAGGCAGCAAATTGTAAGAGCTCAAGAAGCCCTCCTTTGCTTAACTGGCAGAAGTTTTCCATCTGCTACAGTTGAGATGTTGTCAAAGGCCTATTGCTTTTCCTGGTTTGAAGTTTAGCAATACCGGTTTCCCGTTCCTCCATGGTGAAGAGCGAGTGAAATCAGGGTCCCCACTATAACCTCTATGGTGTAGTTTGATCTCCTTGGGCTTATTGCTGCATTGCCATTAAATCAGTTTTGTGGGCAACTTGGTTGGGTGTAACTTCTGGCTGCTGGGAGTTCTGTTGGAATCCCATCGAACTTTTTGGATGGTAGACGATCTTTCTTGTCTATTCTGGGTCATATCAGTGGGATTAAAAGTAAGGTATGACCAGGTTTGATTTAATAACTCGCTTGAATGCATATTGTTCAGAACTGCAAGTCCTCCGTGGCATTCATCAATCACTTGTTATGTGCTCTGTTCGGTATGTTAAACCATCTAATGAAGGTTGTAAAAATCTGCATGTTTCGTATCTTTGACCTTGAATCAATTCCATACTCATACAGTTTGTCTTTTTTGGTCAATTTTCCTGTCAATTGTGATGATCCTGATACACTTTGTGATTATTATGAGACCATTACATCTTCTGTTCTAGAAGAACTTTGCCCTATTGCTACTATAAGGAGCATACCACCAGGACTTGCCTTCATTTGATACCATTGACCATGATATTTTGATTAAAAGGCTTGAAACGAGTGTTGGTATCACAGGCTTATCTCACGGATCATGGTACCCAAGTGATGGTTAACAACGAAATGTCAAAGCAGCATTTTTTCAACTACTCTGTTCCTCAGGGCTCCATTGTTGGCCGGCAAGGTTTCATAATGTATACTCATCCAGTCAGTGACATTAATAGGAATCATGATTTTAACTTTCTTTTATATATTTATGCTGATGATACTCAGCTTTTCTGTGAGTTTAATCCAAACCAAAATTCCAGGTGATTGTGGGCATGCTCTTTAAAAACGTTAAGCTGTATATCTGACATAAACACATGGATGTCCAAAAACATGCTGCAGGTGAATCAAGAAAAGACAGAATTTACCACAAGAAGTCTTTACCACATCCTTTTTTTGAAAAAATCTACTTTAAATACGGTTTGATCTGGGGGACACCTCTATTCCTGCATCTGTGTAAAAAACCTTGGTGTTAAGTTTGATTACACCATGAGTACGTCCTATCAAATTAGTGCTATCTGTAAAAGTGTAAATTTTAACTTATGGCGCATTCATAGGTTTATTACTTTTGATGCTTGCAACAATGCTGTATGATCTTTGGTCTTGTCCTGCATTGGCTATGCCAACTCATTACTATATGGCATAAAAGAAAGAGATCTCAAAGGCTCCAACATTGCAAAATAAAGCTGTGCATTTGGTGTTCGCATGCAGTCATGATCAGAGTTTGTCTCATCTTTTTATTACTCTTCACTGGTTGCCTGTTAAGGAATATATCAGATAGAAAATCCTTTATGTGTAAATGTCTCTTCACGGAAGGCTCTGTCATACCTTACTGATGGTCTCAATTTGTATAATGTGTTGGATAGTAATTCTGATGGTACAAGACGAAGGCTACGGTCTTCTTCTGATGTTACGTGGCTTGTTATATCTCGTACCAAGTGTAGATCATTCAACATCATTTGTCCTAGGCTCTGGAACAAGCCTCCCATTAACATTAGAGAGACACCTTTCACCAGTGTCCTTTAAGGGGCAATTCGTGATCCACAGCCTCGTCTCCCCGACTTAACCTAAAAAAGTTGAGATTTTTATATCATCTGAACTGTTGGGCTAAGTATATTATGTGTACCCAATCTGACATGCAAGTTGGATCGTATCTGTAAAAAATTTGCAATTTTTTATTTTCTGTACATAAATGGACAGAAATTACAGTAGTCTATGGGAGACTGTGATAAACATTTGCTCTTAACACCTGAATGTAAGATCAGAATTGACTGAAATTTTGGGAATAAGCTTTCTCAAGGATACCTAGTGAAACATGAAACAGAAGGTACTAGAATTACAAAATACACCAGGGCTCGATTTAGCACTGGCCCATTGGCCCGTGGCCAGTGAAATTCATGTCGGGCCAGTAAGAATACAACTGAGCTGGCCCGTTGAATTTTAGAAATGTAGGTTTGGTAAGTCTTGTAATAAATTCCAGTTTTACCTCCATATGAATTATCCTCAAAATGCTTCAGCATTTTGTTTAATATTTTCATGCATTTTCAAAGATCACCAGTCACTAATTCAGTGCTGACTCCCACTGGCACAACTTCTCTAACACAGACAGGTGTGTTAGTACCTCTGTCAATCCATAGCGTTTTATGTGCATAGGAGCAAGGACCAGTAGGTCCCTAGGCTACGTGCATGAGTGCTCTTCACAAAAGGTATGATCTCACATTACGACATAATTTCATAACAGCGCACATATCACGTTGCTTCACGGCAATTTAACTGCAGAATTCAGCAGCAATGAAGCATTTCTTAACCAATTGTAGTGGACCAGGCCCTACAACAGAATTAGAAAGATGTTCCTAGTAATAAAAAGATGCAAAAGAGCGAGTATGAAAAGAAACAGACCCGAGGTTATCTCCAGATAGATATCTTCTAAAGTGACAACTGAAGACTGAGCAAATACTTGTTTTGTAGAACATGAGTAATTTTGTCCACATTAATTAATTATAATTTTGTACTGTGTACAAACTACCAATGTAGGTGATTGAAAAAAAATTGAGTGTAAGTAAATGAAAAAAAAATTGACAAAATAGACACGGATACTGATGCCCCGGGGGAGGAGGGGTTTGGGCAGGGGGTTCGGGCACTGATCTGAAATGGCCAGTTCGCGCCTCTTTTGCAGTTCTTTAGACTCCCCCTACTTTGCCACGAAACTCACAGATTTTAGCTCCATAGGGAGATTTTGCCAGTTCATCATCTCCACGACCTCTAATTTGACCTAAAATGCAATTCCCATGTCCATATATTGGGAAAAAATCAATTCTGAAGACCAAATTTATTCAAAAAATCAGTTCTCAAGCCCCAAGGTTGGAACTTTACGCTGCACACCCCCCAACCCTAAGTTGAGTGGTCCTCAGGACTGAGGGCTCAAATATAGGGCCTATTTTATTTTTGACATTTAGGCCAATTATCAAAGTTTGGCGTAAGCAAGAAATTCATGACCATAGCATGGAAAATGGTCGGCCAGTGAGTTTACTGCAGGGCCAGTAGGTTTCCTAGTTCACTGGCCCGATGGGCCAGTACAGAAAAAAAATTAAATCCACCCCTGAAATGCACCTCAAAGTGGCTCTTGAAAACATACTTATTTCCTGATACTTAACATTTTGTTAACTTTGGATTTGTTATTATGCTGTTTGTCATGTTGTATATTAATTTCATATTTTAAATGATTGGATAAGATATATGATGTCTAAATGTTCTTTCACACCACAGATATTCCTTTTATTTGCAACTGTAGAGCAAAATCAAACTTGTATTTCTGACTGTCCAGGTTATCTTACATTTACCATTGCAAAAGGTGGCATAAATGTAGTTGAAATACCCTCCAATAAAGTCAAAATTTGAAAAAAAAAGTAATTTAAAGGCTGCAAGAATGGTGGCTCCCCAATCAGAAGTTGGTATCCCTCTTTTATATGATTCACACAGTCCTTGATTGTAAAGGAATGACTTTTTCAATAAAGACTATCATGGACAAGTTTGTTCCCCTGAACACTGTATATTTATTAGGCTCAGTACTTATGATATAACAATATCTCATACATACACAATACACCAGTTTGTTACACCACTAAACTCTTGTTACACTGAGCTGAGATCAAATGTAAGATCTCAATAGTTTCCAATGTTCACTTTGTTCTGTATACAAATTTACACACCAAAATATCTTGCCCACAATACTAATTCACAAATCATAAACCTCACTGAACTCTGCATTGAAATGTTTGTTACTGAAATCAAACAAGAAACCTACATTTTGTTAAGTACGAATGGTGAAAAAATCTACAAGTTCTGGTAATTTTGTTCTCCCATCCCCCTCCAGAGTTGAACATTACAATCTCAATTCCCAACATCATTCATCAAATAGGAGAGTTTTGGGCATGGATCATTGCTGTCAATCTTCCTGATGCTGCTTTTAACAAGGAATTTGCACTTCTGTAAAAATCCTCAATGTCCAGAAACTTGTTGGCTTCAGTTACAAGAGAACGGTTCAAATTTTTGATCACAATTAGAAACCTTTGAAAAATAAAACCTATTTCTACATCGAAATTAATCTAAAAAGTGACGACCCATACAGCAAATGGCCACAATAATAAATCTCATGACTATTTGCAACATGTCAATGAATTTGGAAAATTAAAGAAGAAAGAAAACATTAATAACAAGCCACTTGATTAAAACTTGGTCATAAAATACAAATAAACTCTGCTACTTTTACATAGTTAATTATCTATTATAGGTTTAGACAAATTTGTTTTTGAGTTTTCCTTATAATTTCATATAGAAAAATAATTAAAATAAAAAAATGCACCATGTTTAATACAAAACTATATTAAAGAAAACTTATCTACAACATATTAATATCCCAGGGAACTTGTAACTGTGTTGATAAGGTTCTAGCTGCTTTTAAAATCAACTTGCTTATTATTCCCCAACCCAATAGAAAAGCTTATTATCCCGACATTCTACAGAAAATTATGCAATGTATTATTGAAAATATCTGTTCAGGGCTTCTGAGTTTTGAGTTGGCCACTTTAGAGGAGGAGGGAATGACCAAAGAGGACATGGAAGAAGCCAGTGGATTTTTGAGGATGGAGGACGCATTGAATCGGGCAAAGTGGAAGGAGGGAGTTAGGGCGATTGCTTCGAGTGTGAGGTAAATCCGGCCACCCCTGTTTATGGGGACAAAACCGGATTTAAAACTTTACTACTTTGTTAAGGGGACACAAGGAGATTTTTGTGCTCGAGATACATTACAAATGTCTGCAAGCTCCCGGGCTATTCTCTATTGATTTTCCTGGAAATCAGTTTTTAGATTAGCTGTCTTTAAAAAAGAGAGAGATGGTTTCAAGGCAATAAAAGTGGATGCAATGTTTGCTATGCAGAATGTCAAAAACATATTAAGCTTTCCTAACATGTAAAAATATGCAGAATAAGTAGTTCCATCATGTATCAAAATATAAGGATTCTAGAATACCCCATACAGCACAACATTATTATGAATAGTAACATCATTATGCTGAATAGTAACAATTAAATGATGGAACAAAGCTTTTGGTTAACAAGGAGGCAACATGTAAGACACTTTAATCTAGGTCTTGTGTTTTTAACATAAAGGAAGTTACTCTCTTCATATTAAGTCAGTAAATGGATATTTGGGAAAAAACTTTGATTGAAAACTAAACACAAACTTAAATCTTGTATTATGTCAATTGTAATCAGTCAATAATGTGCAAAATATTGGCTATACAGAGCATATTATTGGTCATTTGACAAGTATCAGGGGCATGTTTTGGCAAACTACATGTTTGAACAAAACAATTGTTCAAACACATCTCACATGACCAGCAAGGTGATAGTTTATTGTTGTGGCCAATAATCTGGGAGACTTTCTGTTCAGGTATCAAAATGTAATAAAGTTTAAAAGGCTTCCAGATAAGACCCCAAATTAGTGTTCCACACAAACAGTTACCATCAAAGGCACAAAATAGTCAGCATTATTGTTGTTACTATAGGCACTAAATTCTTTCGCACCATTTAGGCTTGTGTCTTAAGCTGAATTCACATTTAGGCTTGTGTCTTAAGCTGAATTCACAAAAGCTGAGCTCAATTCTTCTTTGGTTGGAATAGATGTGAGATTTGTAACCAATACAAAATTAGATGTTGTAAGGCTGATTGATTAATGATCAAGAAGCTGGTCATATTTAGCAAAACATGCTCCTGTACGTATCTCATGTACTCTTGACAGCATATTGCTAAAGCACTTAATTACATAATTGCCCTATTTTATAATGTATTTGCCATATCATGCACTGCAGTGTGATACCTCTAAAAAGACTATGATATACTTCCAGTCGCAGCAAGCAGATTTTGACCAATGATCAAGTGTTATGCATACTCATGAGCAGAAATCACTCACAGCGACTGGAAGGATATCATGGGCTTCACATGTGGATAAATAGGAATAGCTCTTTCCAATTTTGTACTGATTACACTATAGACATAGGAATTTAACAAAGATGAAAAAATTGCTGGCCACATCACATGCATGATTCAATCACACTAACTTACTAATTTGCCAATTCTCAAATGTGTTTCTACCAGTATGATAATCAGCAATATGCCTGCAAACACTAGAACAGCCCTTACATTTCACCGGTACTCTATGGGTGGGAATGATCTAGTTTCTGTTTATCCACACATCAGAAGGACACTATCTTGCACACCTATTTCTTTATTAACTGTTAATGTTCATCTCATATGTAACAATGCACACGACTGGTCAATTCGGATCACATCGCCATATACAAATAACTGCAACAATGCAAAAAGAAGCCCAAAATCATGCAATTTGAGAGTGAATTTTGACATTTCAGTAAATCATTTTATAAGTTCAAGAATAGGATTTTAGGTATGAACATTCTTTATGCCCTCGGTCTAAAGTCCCGGGCAAAAACAATCACTGATACCCAAACTCCTATTCATGAGCCCCTAAATTTTAGACCCCAAACTCCTATTCATGAGCCCCTAAATTGTAGACCCACCTATTTTGGTACTATCACATAATAGCTATGGTATTTTTTTAATATGCTCTTACCCATATTTGATGGAGACACAATTTGCTATAAAAGTGGGGAATTACCATGGTTAATGGCTAATTCACAATGAAATTTTGAGCAAGTTTAGAAGCCACCCCCCAAAAAAACATTCCACTCTTGTGATAAAAATACACATGTGGAAAGTTTGGGTACATCATTAGAGCAATTACTCCCATTACATACTACCCCTAATATAACCTGAAAATAACAAAATAATGTACAGAATCCCAATATCGGAATAGTAGCAAATTTATTGCTTAATTTGAATTTAAAATAAACTATTAGCCAATAAATGTTTCCATTTATTGATGTTACTGAATAGATAACTTCAGCATGAGAAATATTATGGAAGCAACAAAATAAAATTAATTACATACGTACTTAACAATCTTCACAGAGCTTATACATGGCCCCTGCATAATTTGGCAACAAGAAAGTGTCAAAGTTCCTACATGTTAGTTATGTACTGAACAGACTCCAGTGTTCTTTACACCACACCATAAGGAATATATCTGAGTAACTTTGTAAAGCAGTAACCTAATTTGATCCAATTTCAATAATTACATGATTAAATTGTACAATTCCTTTGTATTGACAATTAGCAAAAATAATTTGAATATTAATAGAGTTGATTACCATACCTGTGCATATTTACGCTATTTTCCTTATATACATATGCTTACTATTTTCCATGAATCATGATACCAGCATCCTTACACAAGTTAATATTTTAATTTATACTGCATTTCGTCGCCTATATCACATACTGTCTTATCTGACGAAATGCCGTTTTTGAGAAAATCGCCATTGAAATTCTACTGGGAGATTTCATGTTTGTACTATGGAATTAAACATTACATTTTACTTTTTAATTTTGCATTATGAAGAAACATTCTGAAGTTTAAGTTTTAACCATGCTGAGTTTTGAAAGTGCAATTGTATTTCTGATATACAGCTACAAAGTCATAAGTCTGTATGTGAAATGCAAAAAGTCGTATTTTCACATACGACGCTAATTCACCGTTATATTTCAATGCGTTCAGATAGATCTATATGTGAAACACGTCATGTTCACGCACAAGGCAGATAGGACGCACATAAATCTGTATGTGAAAAGCGTAAACAGCTTGTTTTTACGAACAGTGCTAATTATACGCCTATTGAAATTATGTGTAAATGACACATACGACAATATGTGAAATCGCGATATGCAGTTTTGAGCTTATTGATCAAAATTCTTAATTAATATCTTACTAATTAGGTCACTTTCAAGATTGTAACTTTGTGCATGTATAGACCATAACATTATAAGTACATATGCAAAATATCTCAAAAAAGTAAAAAACGTCAGATAAGACAGTATGTGATGCGGGCGATGATTTGTATGACCTCTTCATACATACAGCCAACAAAAAATGTTTGTCTCAGAAGACTATGTGCATTTCAGCAAGTTTTTTCCTATTTAGTCATAAAAACAGGGGAGATATCTGGTAGACGTTTCATATAGAAGTCCCAAGGATGCAAATGAGGTATTACAATTGATTCCATCATATGCGCTGTATGACGTTGTGCAGTAGCGCTTGACGGAATGAATGCCAATACCTCATTTGCATCAAAGGGACTTCTATATGAAATGTCTACCAGAAATCTGGTTGCTTTCTGCACACCCCAAATATAACCTTTTCCACCTTAAAGAAATGCATTTTTGCTTAGGGTTTTTCATTTTCAGAGACAACACAACATGATGCTAATATCTGTATATATTCATTGCCAATGTTAAATAAGTACAGAACCCAATTTTACCAATTAAAAACTTATCACATAAAATTTCACCTACCGATACAAATTTGATCTCTTACAAAATAACCTATGTTAAGCATGTTTCCAGTGCATATAGGATGTTACTTATTTGGTCCCAAAGATATACTTATATAATATCAAATGGCTTTGAGTATGATACAAGAATATATTGCACGAGCTAGAAAAATATTGTACGAGTCGAAGACGAGTACAAAATTTTTCTAGCGAGTGCAATGTATTCTTGTATCATATGAAAAAAGCCATTCAATATTATTAATATTATTTAAATATCAGGCTGACTCAAACCAAACCTTGCACTGACAGTGTTGTAGTCCAACTGGCGAGTTTTGATTAACATGATCAAACACCCCAGTATACCAGTCTGAACGAGAGTTCTTCATTGATGTTGTTCCAAAATGCCCGGATGCGATACAATATTCAAAAGAATATTGTATTGCATCTGGGCACTTTTACCAAAACTGTACAATACAAAGATTTCTTTGTACCACTCGGAAGCCTGATATAAATAATAATTAAAGATATTGAATAATTTCCTTTTCTTGTAAGGAATCCAACAAAGAAAAAAAAACATGATATGCATAATTACTACTGATTGTAGAGAAATAGCACTTTCTCATTCTAAAAATGTTCATATTCATATTTCATAAATTTTGTTTAACCCATGGCCAAGTTGAGGAAGTGTTCCCAAATTATACTGTAGGCTAGTCTTCTTACAAATCCTGAATGTCTCATTAAATACCCTATTTGACCCTTTCTGCATAAAATAAACTATAGTGTAAAATTTTACTTGTATACCCACACCAGGTCTTTTAATGAACTATGATTATACTATTTTCCCCTAAAATGCACATCCTTTACTTTTTGCTCAAAAATTTGCAGTTTTAGTTTGCAATCAGGAGTAAATGTGTTAACACTGCCAGCAACTGCTACCATTACACTATGTATTCTACATTCACATTTAAAAATATTTCTTCAGCAAGATCAATTTTGATTTTAACATTAGCAAAGAGGAAAAGAGTTCCATATGTACCCCTTTAAAATTCTACAGGAAACAAATTCCTTTTTATTTATGGCCTTAAACTAACAAATACCCTAATCCTAAGGTCAGAAATAAAAAAAGAATTTGTTACATGTAGAACTTAGAATGTGGCACATATGAAACTCTTGCCGCAGGACACGGGCCATTAGATTTTCATAGGCATGGGTGTGAATTTATGTCATTGAAGTGAAATACTACACTATTTGGTATGGTAATTCCACTGCTGAGCTCCATCATATTCACATCACACATACACGCAAACGCACATTGTGTGCAAATTTTGTAAACTGTTGTTAAACTTTCACAAACCTATCTCTCAAGCTATATTCAAAGAATTGCCCACTGAGTAAAATTTTCTAACTTTTTGTTTAAAAATAAATTATAAGTCATATAAATTCTAAAACAAAAGAAAATCAGAAAGTGACTCCAGAATGACAGGACTGTCTTCAAATTTGATCTTTTGTCAGAAAATAATTAGATGCAAGAAAGTACAACATATTATATAAGCAATAATATAGGTAACTATGAATTTGTAATTATCATGATCAACCTACATAGCATTGTACAGTAAAGGGGGTCTACTCTTCATCATTTGACTAGTGCATATTGGAAGAAGGAACGATATAGGGATATTTTGAGAATTACAATTTCCCCTTATTTCATCTAGAATGATATCATCTACCTAAATACAACATATCTGGAGTTTTAAGTAGTCATTTTTTATTTAAAAAAGAGGATAATTGCAAAAAAAAAATTGTAATCACTTACTAAACTTCACATTTATACAGTCAGAAGTCAAAATGATTATGATTTGTTTTAAACTGAAATATCAATATTAAAGAACCTTTGGAAGACCAAGACGTAACTGATAAATTAAAAACGGAAACAAAGCCTTAAAAAAAGGCCAACATACGTTTATAAACATATATGAATTTTTTTACGGCTTTGTTGCCCTTTAAATATGTCCTGTATATTTGGCGATTATGCTGCAACTATCATAAAATTTACAAGCCCATCAAAAACATTATTGATTAGGTACAAAATGTACAGTCAGTCTATTAAACCCCATTTGCTGCAGCAATGACTGAAAATAATGCACAATTTGTTTGGCTGAAAAATGAATTTGTATTTGATCTATTTGCTGAGTTTCTCGAGTTGCAAATATGGTATAAGTACGACATACCCCCCCTGATGACTTTGGCCGGGAAAAAATTGCAAAAATCATGCTAAATCAGCCGTTTTTTAGCCCTCTGACCGGGAAAATTGGCCTTTTGACCCTCCTGAGAGGGAAAATTTCCCAAGACTGGGAAATTTGCCCCCTCAGAGCGGGCAGGCCCGATACGCCACTGCTTGAGTGACTTGAATTGCAGCTTGGAAACCCTTCTCATCATGCACAGGGCCATCGGAACCCGGAACTGGCAATGCATGGAACCTCCATAGGAAATGCATACAAAATGAAAATGATGTACCCCGTGTTTTGTAATCAAGCGTTAAGAAATTTTAATGCATATCGTGTATGAGGCCCTTAGTAAAAGGCATACAAATAATTTATATCCTAAGTGCTCAATCGCTTCAAAGAATATGATGAAAAAATATCCAATGGAAAGATATTGAATATCAACCAAAGCTCATTAAAGAGACGAGGAGATTTCCAGAAAGAAGCGCCGCCCCAAATTTTCTCGAACATAGGTTTTTTTTACATTTTGTAATGCTTACCAGTGTATTAAATCACCCTGAATTGAATAGCCGAATACGCCGCCTTTATGTAATAGAAGATTTAGTAGTTTTCTGCTTGCATGACGAAAGCACAGCACATGGTTTACTATGGGGAACAATTACGATAGCCGGCAAGTTCAAAACAGAGGTTTGCAGTTTTCTTTTGCGCCTGTTTGTCCAATTAAACCTTCCAAAAACGTTCTCGTTAGGGGTCGAACAAAACCGATCCAGACATGAATTTAAGAAATTCATATCCTAAAAATCTCTCTTCTCCTGCCTGTCACTTTATGTGCATGATCCTCTGGTGGATTGCCACTATTGTGTCAAATTTATTCTATATTTTTACCTGTGATTACACTGTGTTCTTCATAGAAATGAAAGGCAACACTGGTGCATTATGGAGAAGGTCTTCATAGCGCTTTAGTGACTTGTGTCTATTTGAAGGTGCAGGCACGAGAACATCACACTACAGTATGTGACTGTGTTCTGCAGTGCCACCCAAACCTCACTTTTTTTCACAAATGGCAGCGTTGATAGCATCATTTGTATTTTTCGATTAAATAAATTGTTTTGAATTCCATGTGTTCTTTTAATTATTAGATATAACTTTTCATTGTTGCCCAAAAATTTTCACTATCCTCCTTCCTCAGCAAAATTGGTTTCATAGATAGATTAACCCTGGTTTGGCATTCTGAAAAAAAATAGTCCCTTGCAGAAAGTTAACAAGTGTGCCAAACCATCATTTTGTGGTTAAAATTCCATACATTCAATCAATCGCAATTGCACAGAAGATTCCTGCACAAAAACCAACAAAAGATTTTTGCACCTGAAACTCTCTTAGCAAGCTAAATTGTGCCCAAAATCAAGTTTGCTTTGCAATATTTACCTCTGCTTATCATCGTACAAGGATATTACAATTTACACACCGACATTATGTGCACAGTGTGCATAGTCATCGATTGTTACTATGCTAGAGTAAGGAACCTACATTACACCCTACTTGATTTGAGCTGATATTGGATGTGATCAAAATGTTGTTCCATAGGCAATGTATGAATGGATTTGGTTGGGTTTGCACGATATTGATGGCTACTTATCAATTACCCGAGATATACTACCTTTTTGGTTATTTTGGAGAAACTTTCTTTTATCACAGAACCAATAGTTAAAGGTGCGGGTTTCCTATCGTCTTTGGGACCCCCCCTGATTTACCCGAAGTATATCAATTTTGATATCCAGATGAAGGGCCGTCTTTTTTCTCATTGTCTTCCTGAAAATTTGAGCCCTCAAGTCATTCATTCCCAAGATTAACCAAAAAACCCCGTTTTAGTGGTTAACCACAATATTAGCACAGTATTGGATAGTGGGCTTTTGCAACTTGCATTAGTGCGTCTACCATAAAAACCGCCCGTTGTTTTCCTCCGCACCGAACTTGATGGGGTGTATGTGCAAGTGGCCAGGCTCTCATATCATTAGAGAATACAATGACATAAATCGGAACAAGCACCTTTAAAACTGACTAACCCGACAGTTTCGTCCATCATGGGCGACAAGCACTTCGTTCTTCAGAGTGATGACCCATCTTGTTAGACAACATCGCTATTTCCATTGGAGCTCAGATGTCAGGTTAGTCAGTTTTAACTATTGGTTCTGATTGAAAGAACGTTTCTCCAATGTATTTCTATGAACCTGATGATCTCTTCAATTACTTTTGGGTGTTTTGGTTTCACATACAAGAAGGTGAATGGAGCGTCAGAACTATGATCGAAAATCCAGCAATCACTTTAGTATTTCACAATAGAACTGTCTAGGAAGGAAGAGGGACAAGTTAAATCCCAGATGGCTACTGAAATATCTTGGTGTATAGTTGTTCTCCTCAAGATAAGCTAACCAGTGGCACGCGCCCCATGGGGTTTTCATGTAAAACATTCAAAATCAGCCTATTTCACTATTAGAGGTCCTTCCTGCAGCTTTCTTTCTTCCCCCGGCGTCCCCCTTAAAATCCAGATCTGGATACGCCGGTGCTAACTATGCTAACTAAATGCGCTGATGTACCACAGTATTGGTTCAAATCTATTCTAATTCACTCATTATACACCCCCTTTTGTTGGTACTAAATAAAATACATGTTAACATGAATAACACTGTTCTTCTACTATGACAAATTCCTAATAAATTCATTATTAATCAATTTTATCATTATAAATAAGCCTTAGACAAACAGTGGTGAATGTAAATTTAAATGTCAAATTGTTAGAAATATTCATGAATACAATAAACAGTTATAAAATACTCCTATCTACCATGAGGTTCAAAAAGTGTTTTGATCTGGAAGGAGATGTTGTACCCAATAATTTCCCTGAGTGTTAGTTACGAGATGATAACAAACTCATTTGGAAAATTTTGCTCTCAAAAATTTGGTAAAAAAAAACCCATTGACAAAGAAGATATAACGGAAAAGTATGCTGTGGCTCAAAAACCCACTGAACTAATTAAATTACCAACCCCAACACTGATTATTCAAATTGTATTTCCACATAGGTAAATCAATTGCATATATAAAAAAAAATGGATTATGTGCAGCAAAAATTAGGCACTGTGTTGTCAATAAATATTCCACATAGAATATTCATTGTCATTATCTGTACAGATTTAATACCTAACAATAATAATAATAACAGATATATATATAACAAAGAAAAGCAAACCAAACGGCCAGCAGTTTTTCCTCCCTCAACATTTTTTACACAGTTTGGTGCATGAACATCGAATATTAGCCGTTAGTTAACTTTGCCTTCTGGTCACACATTTAAAAATATATTCATTGTTTGCAGGTTAATGTTCATCCACATACCTCTGATTCCATGTATAAAGACGTGATGCTAATCATCATTTTAAAGAAACATACACCTATTTGACAAGTAAACTGTTAGGACACTTTGAATTTACTGTTACGGAAGCACCTGCAAGAATTTGAGTTGCTGAAATCTAGAAAAATTACAAATTTCATAAGTAAACTCAACACACCACACTTAATCCAGACCAACTATAGTTGGTGATGTGAGCCTTATTCATAAACATGCATCTTTGCCAAAAGGCTCCATTGATGAATATACATGCATGAAAATGACATTGGCATAAAGGTGGTGACATCATTTACTGCTTCAGGCTGGAAGGAGTATGGCTTCAGCAGAGAAAACTGGGTGACATATTCAGTGTTGGAACTTATCACATCTTATCTCTCTTCTGTGAAGAAATTTACATTTGAAGATTTCACATAATATACCAGTGTATTGTAAATATACACATTTACAGTGAGTGTTTTTGATCAATATATTGATTATTTGTGTTTTCCTACAATATAATAATAACAATATGAGGATTGACAAACTTTTCGAAAATGTATTTATTTGGTATTTCCAAATTCGAACAAATTTGTGCTTGCTCACAAAATATTGGATTGAGAGATTTGGAAATATGATTATTTCTAATTCAAAAAGATTTGTGATTTCATAAAAATAATAATAACAATATGTGGATTAAGAGAGTTTTGAAAATTAATTTGGTATTTCCAATTTCAAACAATTGTGATTTCATACAAAATAACATTATGGATGGAGAGATTTTTGAAAAATTTGGATTTCATAAAAATAACAATATGTGGATTGAGAGATTTTTGAAAAATTTGGTATTTCCAATTTCAAACAATTGTGATTTCATACAAAATTACAATTTTATGGATCAAGAGATTTTGAAAATTGATTAATATGGTATTTCTAATTCCAACAGAGACAAAGGAATAGGCTTAAAGAGACACTGGCACATTTGAAAAATAGTGCGCCCTCAAGATTTTTCAAATCGATATTCTTGCATGGTTGTAAGGCTTTTATATACAAAAGCCCTCACCCGAAATGATTGAGACCAAATCAGCTTCCTTATGGGTAAACAGAACGATTTTATAATTTAACGTCGCCGGCGATGTTAAATTCAGCAGACGACAAAAATGGCATTTAACACAAGAACACGCACGCCGTATGCATGTTTCCCACGCTATGCACACTGTTTGATCGGTCTATAACCTTTGTGGTTTTAATATCAGTGAGTATGAGTCAAAAATATTCATGTAATATACACATTTGTTGATTAAAGTTATGGAAAAATAAAAAGTTGGCTTACAAATTACCTGGATGTCTTTGTCTTCATATCA
>JAMKCH010015889.1:0-26124 GCA_023653785.1 Ophioderma brevispina
ATGAGGCAACTAGCATACGGTACATGTGGCAGGGTGAATTGTTTGTTTCTCTCATACCGTAATTAAAAGCAAAGAAATATATTTCTTTAGATTTCTTTGTTTTAATTTACAGTATGCGATACATATATACTTATATATAAAAAAATTACAAGAAAAGTACATAATTAGTTTGAAACACAAAAAAAGGGACATTAGTTGACTTTTTTTAATTTGTTTAATTTGAAAATGTACAAATTCAGAGAAAGTTGTACAAACAACTAAGTTAGGAGCGGGATTAAATTCCGATCAATTGGGCGTCGATATACGGGACTTGAATTGAGCTAATTGGTTTGGTTTGGTTGTGGAAATTAACGGGCTCGTTAATAATACTCAACGTGCGTAGATACACATTTTTCGGTAATATCCACATGTGGAAATTCACGAGGATCGCTGAATATACCAAAGTGCGGAGATACAACATTTTTCGGTGAATATCCACATGGAGAATTCCCAGGATCGGAAAATATACCAACGTGCGGAGATTGCACATTTTTCGGTGATTTCCACATTGAAGCCACTCCAATTTTTTTCTTTAATTCAAATGCTGCATTGTGGTATCTAACTAGCTAGTGTTAGGTTACCTCAACCTTACCGTTCTGTGAAAACAGACACGTAAAGATTTTAAAGCAATCTTGAAGATGTCATTTACAGCTGTTTTCAGCCATAGGAAAGTTCGGATCCCGACTTATTAGTAAACAAAACCTAAATTCATAATTTCTTGACAAATAACGGTGTGTTACCTTAGCCACTTACAGGGTCTTTCGTACATAATTTCCAATACAACAGTGTAAAAAATGGTCTTTGATGAAAACTAGGGGCGCGTCTTTGTTTACATTTTGAAAAATCGCTGATAATGGCTTTTAAGTAGAGATATGAGCAAGATCTTTAAATTCAGACTATTGTTATTTTTCACTTTTTATATTTTTTCCACACCAGTTCGCTTATTCTGAAAAGAGTCAATAGTAGCTAATAATAGTTGGAAAAATATTTGAATGACAGGTAAATCGGGAACGTAGCACTTGATTTTGATTGACATTGTCAGGGTCGACATTGATGAAAGATCAATGCAATCTGTTGTCTGGCATGATGAGCCAGTACATCTTTTGTTATGGGACGTAGTTGGGTTTCTTGTATCAATCATGTCAATTAATGATAGATGCTAGTGTTGGTTTTAAAGAAGACCTATAATAGCCTGTCATTTATTGAGTTAATTACATGAAGTTCGTTTTGATTGGCTGTTAATACGATGTTCCATCCGATAATTTTAACAGTGCTGGCTTGATTGTGCCAACATGAACTACTTTTTAGAAACAATCCAATATCGGAAGATACACATTTTTCTGTGAATTTCCACTGTGGAAATGGAACGGAGGATCTGTGAATATACCAACGTGCGGAGATACACATTTTTCGGTGAACTTCCACATGTTGAAATTCGCGAGATCGGTGAATATACCACGTGCGGAAATACACATTTTTCGGTGATATCCACTGGGAAATTCGCGTAGATCTGTGAATATACCAACGTGCGAGATACACCCTTTTTCGGTGAATATCCACATGTTGAAATTCACGGAGATCTGTGAATATACCAAAGTGCGGAGATACACATTTTCGGTGAATATCCACATGTGGAAATTCACGGAGATCTGGGAATATAACAACGTGCGGAGATACACCTTTATTTTGGTGAATATCCACATTTGGAATACCATTTTTCGGTGAATATCCACATGCGGAAATACAAGCGGACCGGTGAAATTACCAACATGCGGAGACTGCCCCCCACATTTTTCGGTGAATATCCACATGTGGAATACAACGGACCGTTGTATTTCCACTGTGGAAATTCAGAGGAATTGGTGATTCCACATGTGAATACACCAAATCGTGCTCCATTTAATACCTGTCCCTAAACCCTTAACTGATTATTTTATTTATCAGAGGCCCGTCTTGTCCCTCGCCAGACTTTCGGTGCCCATGCTCTTTTGTAGGATCGTGATAAGGGATGTTTTCCCACAATCAATTTCATGAACTTTGTTTTGGCAAATGAAAAAAGTATAATTTTTATATATGGAAAGTTGTGAAATTCTTTTAAGAGGTGGTGACTGAAAACTCTGAGTCGATTTATATCGTTCAGGATTGCATCAAACCTTCAGATGAGCTTTAAATTATGCCGCAATGATGATTCACAATCATCTTAAAAATGTAGGCAGTATCACCGAAACAAAAACTAAGCGAGGGCCGCCCATGTGAAAATTGATGGCAGGATCCGACGTTGGTGCCAAGCTTATTCAATAGCAACTCACCCATATAAATCAAAACAGCTTAGAGCCATACAGATGCAAACCACAAGCCGATTTGGGCGCTTTGATGTTGGCTGGTCACGGGAGTTAACCATGACACATTTACGACCTCATCCACATCCGTTATTCATATCTAAATATTACAAATGACCTTTACGTGGGAGTTGATTCGTCAGCTCCAACACTTTGGAATAAGAAAATATTACTTTATATAAGAAATTAGGATTTTTGGTCAAGATTTTTGGGTTACTTGTGTTAAACAAATGACAGCGTGTAAATTGTGATTTCTTGGCTGCCACCGCCTAGAATGCACAAGGGAATTTTATATGTGACATGGTACTGAGGTCCTCACTGGTCATCAGTTCTTTACAATGCATCCTTGAGAGAATGTGTGGTAGTCGACAACAAGTCCACATGCACATATTTCCTTAACTGACCAAATTACCATACTTTGTAATGTCTTTAGGCCTACCTACTAGACTTTACCATACTTGTGTGTTTTGTTTTGAAAAGGTGGTTAAGAAATCTTTGTGATTCATGAAAGGGTTTGTATTTGAGGCCACAATTTAACAATTTTTTGGGTTTTTTATCTACACCAAAAATGTGAAAAGAGGGTGTTTCAATTCCTATGCAGAGCATTGGTACCTAAACATTGGGCGAGTATCGGACTGGATGGGGAAATATTTGCATATAATATGTTGGGTGAAGTTGCCTTTAATTTGAACTACATACAGACCTAATCAATTACTACATTTAGATACATACACTAATTGTATATATTGTTCAGATTCTTCATTTTGATTTTTTAAAAAGATCACATTAATCCTTAAATCAAAAAAATGACAAATTCAGGATCACATCTTGAAAATTATTTTACAACATTCCCCTGCCGATATAAATTATCCTTAAATCACAATAGACTGGCCAATTCATGATGCATATGAAAATTATTTTACAACCAAATTTTTTTGTTGCTGTAGAACAATATAACAAGACGAGGTCCTTAAAACAGGCCAATCTTCTGCATTGTTTTAGTTTTGCACAATTTTGAATGAACAACAATTGAGTTTTGTAACACTAATATTTAAGAATACTATGCAATCTCAATCATAAAATTTTTGGTCAACCTTTATTGGTGAACAAAAGACATTCAAGTTTCATGTTTACTTTTTCGATAAATCTGGTATTATTTGAATTAGAAATTCTGCATGGAACACAAGCTCAGGTTTCCCATACGCCCCTTTTTTAAAGGGAACTTCTATATCCAGTGCAAAGGCCAAATCACTATTGTGTAGTAATATCTTCATACATTGCTGTCAAAAGTTGCGCCTGCTTACCACACATGAAATAATTCGTCTGCTGAATGAAATAGTTCCATGCTAAACAGTGTTAAAAATATACATACAAACATGTAATTCTTGTACCACATTGTATATTATAACCCTTGAAGTCTTATTTTGGATTAAATTGGCTATAGAATTCATTTCTAACGTTTTTAATTTGTAAAGCAAACTTTTTGTCAATCTTGACCCCAAAACCAATCAGAAAACCTGTTACCTAGCAACCTTTAGGTTAGGACTATTCTCATTTATGCCAGCGGACTGTCACTATCACTAGTGCTGCATTAGGGTATGTATATCACTGACCAGGGCATGCATGGATATGAGAACTCTTGAACTCAGCAGCCAGTATCAGTAACAGCTAGAAGTGTAAACAATGGAGGGATGTATACACACATATAACTGAGTCCCACTGCATGAGGGTTTGGTCAATTCAGAATTAATCTTCTGCCTGGCCAGAAGAAAAAAAACACTTCTGCATCTTCTGCAGTAGAAGTTTTATACAACAATTTCCCTTTCAAAGGAATACTTTATGTAAGTAGCCTAATTCTCACTATTCACAATCCCGTGTGTCCCACCGGGGGTTTCTCTTGTCAGTCCCATTTTTTACTGCAATGGTCAACAATCAATGTGCCCATTGGTTTTAAATCAATGCACTTCCACAATAAACCTGAAAAGATTGCCATTTACACCTACAAGTGGTAAAGTTGTTGGTTTGAAATCCTGGAAACTAAAAAGAGAAATGCAAGCGAAGCCAAAGACTTTGAGTGAGTGAGGAACCAAGAAAACTAGCATCCTATTTAGAGGACTACTTATATTGATCTATATAGCAAAACAATACCTCCACAAGAGTCCATCTGATCATGGAAAGAAAAATGCTTTAGTTAAGGTAAATGGCTGTTCTGGCATGCGTTTTTCAACATAAAACTAATATATGACAAAATAAATGACATTTTATGTGTTTCCTCTGTAATCTTTGTGTCCGAATTGTACCAAAAATATGACACCCCTATAAAAAATTTGGAATAGTCCATCCACTTCCTATTGGAAATGGTGATTTTATCTCATTCCGTAAAGCAACACCACAGAATCTAATGCCTTTGGTACTTCCTTTCATCAGGTCCTTATCTTAACCTCGAATCTAACCCTCGACCTCTCATCACCCTACAAGACAACCCTATAGTAAACAGGTAACTTTGTCTTTATGAGGCAACCATTGGTAGCACACCATAGTGTGACTTGCGAGAATAATCTAAACCTGTCAGTATGACCAAGACATTTGAACTGCATATTCTTAACAACTCCTCCCCTGGTAATTACTATAATAAATAAAGCACCAAAAAATATGGGTGTTGTCTGTGAAATGAACGACAGGTTTTTTCTAGCTCAAAGATGACAAAAACTGGATTACTATTTGGATAATTTGGTATACCTTCCAATAAACTTGCCAGGTTACATGCCCTGACTGATTTATAAAAAACCGGAACTACTTAAAATTCAACCCACGTTATAATATTTTATGAAGTGACAACATTTGGATTGCTATTATAAAGTCATGTACAAGAGCATGCTTTGAAAACAAACAATGTCAAATGACAATACTAATCAGACATTGCGTTCTTCAGTATTTTTACTGGAAATATATAGCGACTTGTGCAATACATCCTGTCAAGTTCATGCTAATTTGCACCGAATACCATAAAAAATTTGCTATGTTTGACAAAAGGTTTGTTAATCTTGATTAGTTAATAAAGTGTGAAGATATCCACACTTATTATTAAAAATACTTAGTACTAGAGCAAAACTATAGAGTTTGTCATAAGCCCTGGACCAAACATACTACTGCGGCGTATCTTTTGCATTAACTGCGCTTGTTCTCTGTGCATGCATCTTTGTTTTTTGTTCTTGGTGATATGAGGAGCACCTTTGTGACGTGGTTTTTGAACCCATCTTCTTATCCAGAATTACTGCTTTTCCATTGTCAATTTCTGAATGTATTTTTTATTCCTGATTCTGTATTTTCAAGTAATTTCAAAGAAATATTATATTATTATGCAATCATACAGCCCCCTCGCCTAGTATTTTCGTATTGGCGGGAAAACAGGCATACATAGTACTTGTCAAGGGATTTTGACAAATATATAACAAAGATCGAGATAGTTTGTGAATATGGCAGAGATTTGTTTAATGCCTTTTAAATACAGCAATGTAATGTTTGAATTTGTCCACCCATACACATAATCTAGTTTTCAGTGACAATTAAATACTACCTACTTACTGAAATCATGCATACGAAGTTACGTGGCATTTGTAAAAGTGTCATTTCGTTGATCCAGATTGTTTAAATGATTCACTAGCTATCCTCAAGAAAAGATTTACAGAAATGGCAATGGATTCTGATGTGCGATTTTTGAGTGAATTCAGCTGTATCGCTCTGTCCTGTAGACCACTGTGTTGTAATTTAATATTCTTCTAGAGTACATCAAATTTGCACATTATATTAGGCACCAAGTTATACTTGGGCCAACGGTTCAGATGGATTAAAAATTGAATTTCTTTGAGGTATATAGGATGTATACGTCCTTTGAATCGGGAATACCCTTTAACATTCTTGTCAAATTTAAAGGTGCATTTTGTGATCCTATAAGTCCTCAATTTTTTTGTTTTCGGGTCACTAAGATTTTTTTTCTATTTTTCAGTTGATTCTGACAATGCTTTTATATGTTATGAGCACATTTTAATTTTTTTCCTGTTGAAGACAGAAAATACATGAATTCAAATTTCTTCTAGTCTAAGAGATGAATTCATGTAAGATTAGGCCTCACTACTATTCTTAAGCAATGGTTTCAGCTTGATATAACGAAGGTGAACATCTAAATTTTTTGTAGGTAAGTTGGGAGGATGAAGGCTGTAGATCACAAATCCCCCGTTAATACCCACATCATTATTAACAATCATAGCCAAAAAATCACTGTAAAGCAAAATATGTCATGGTGTGCATCACAAACAACAGCCAACAACATCCCGCTTTGCATGGATTACACCCCATCAGCTCATGCATGCGGCCATTTGAAAACACGGATATTTACTTTGGATTTTCCCACGAAAATCGAAGACCGTGGTAGAAATTTTTTTGTCTAATGGTTCCTTTTACACCTGAACTGTATCAGAAAAACTTCTAACCGGTCACATCTTTTGTTGTTCTAAAAAAACCTTATTATTAAACCGGATATCAATTTCCACAACGCCTACTAAAGTCTGTTGGAGAAACTCTATTTGAACATGACATTCAACATAGCTCAGGAGGACGTTGTTGGCTGCTGTGGGGTGCATCTTTTCCTTCCACAAAATTTTAAAGTGCTGTACATTTAATAGCACTGTTTTATAATTTTTGGTTTCAACCATCAAACAATTCCCCTGCGAGTCACAATATTTTCATGTCCTTTTATTTCATGTTCCCACTTCGTTTAAAATAATCTGCTAAATAGTATGTAATGTTCAGTATGAAACCTTCATGGTTCATTACTCTGGCAGTAGTTATGACACAAACAACTCTCGAAGTAAAAAAATTCCAAAAGAATTAATCAATTCTGTCAATACAACAGGACTATCTTCCCATAACTTGTTGTCCTGCAACAATGAAACATTTATTGGCGACAAATGTTTATGGATAGCACACTTTGAATTGATGTCAGTGAACCCACACTACTATCATTTTTAAACTACATGTAGTTACTTTATACATTTGGGTAAAACTACTTGGGTGGGGTTTAGTACATAACGATTAAAACTATACAAAAATCAATCACAAATACACCAATTCTCTAAACTGTTTGGTTATAAAAGACATAAAACAATTTTAGCACCTACTTGTATATATACCTTTGTTTTTATTTAAATATTTACATATTTTTGTAAAACTTTATTTGAAAGTTTGGCATGGACTACCCTCAAAATTTAGGTAACTGATTTAAACTCAATGAGTCCATGGCTGGCAGAAAATCAGACAACTATTCACACATCATTAGGAGATATCCGCATTTGTGATTGGTGGAGAGCCGGTCATAAACAAACGTTTAATGCCCAGCGTAATCTTTTCTGATCACTTTTGGGGTAGGCATGTAGAAAAAGGTAGACCCGGCATGGTTGCTACGGCTATTATTATTGCCTCAAAATAATATTGAAGCCCAATAGACTAAGTTAAAAATCATGTATTTTTTACGAATCTGTTGTTTTAATAAAACACCAAACATGCTTTCCAAATATTTTGCATGTTAATGCACATTCGAAGCCCACCCCTATTCTGTATGGAAATCGCCAATTTTATACATCGATCGTGCTGTTTATCTCAAGTGTGAAGAAGACGAAACATGACATGAAAAGAGTGACTTTGCAGCTGATTTTCGAGGATTTAAGGTACAAAAATGCAAAATAATGATGTGTGGAACGGAGTTCTTCATGGATTTTCATGAGTAAACGTCTTGTTTTGTTGCCCTCGGGCAGGCCGGTGGGGTCGCTTTGCGACGCCCCGCGCCGGCCTGCCCTCGGCACAAAACAAGCGTTTACTCATGAAAATCCATGCATTAACCCCTAAATCATGAACAGACGCAGTGTTGGACCGTAGTTGGCAAAATGCACAATTGTTATTTTTAGATTCATTAGTTTTATCTGAAAGTTTTACTATCATTAACCTCCTTAAAAGTCATTTATTGAAAGATACTCCTTTGTAAAATGTGTAATGGATAAGACAAGAAATTACATAAAATCCATGACAAAAAGCATAGACACCAAAATCAAATTTGTTACATTTTTAGCAAAGGGAACGCCCTCCAATTGTTATGGTGTGAACTAAAAGAACAAAAAACATGGGGGTTGTTCTCCATTTTGGGCTATTTCTGGTTTGTTTTTGTATTTGTTTTGTGTTGTTTTTGTTATTTGTTTTTTTGCAGGCTTTATAATTACACATTTATAGTTGATTAAGCTTTCAACTCTAGATCAACCCTGAGGGATGTTGTCATCATTGGTAACTGCCTTTTGTTTTTATGTAATAAAAACTGACCATTTTACCATTTCTTTTTAGAATAGCATTTTTCAAATAACCACACAGTAGCTCATCTGGGCCAAATATTATCTGGCACTGGTATCTTTGGCAACCTTATACATCATTTGAGTTGTGACACCTATTGCCCATACCGGTTCCATGCACATAAGAGGTAACAATGGCTATGAATGTTGATGTTACAACCCCAAGAATTTGTGGCAGGTTATCATTGGACTTATATGACTAGGTCAATTTAAGGCACAGTGACATGCATTGGAAACTATGTTTTCAATTTTTACTATATATGCCATTAAATTACTGAATTCGTTTTTAAGGCAAGCAACGCAGGCCACTTTCATACAGAAGTAAATGTCCTAATTGTTTATGTACACCAACGATCACAATCCATTGTCATTTTTAAAGTCAGGTAGTTTTAGAATAATAAAATGAGGCTTTCAGAAATCCTCAGCTCATCCAAAATTCCAGCATTTTTTTCTTTTGCAATTTTTCATGATTTTTCATGACTATCAACACACTTTAATAAGCCAAAAGGATTCAGTTTCATCATTGCAAAAGTGCAACATGGATCTTTTCATAGTTAGATCCCTATGATGTGGATGAGAGTAGAAACAAGACTTAAATAATGGGGTAAGAGCTTGATGGAATAGGGTTTTTAAACAAAATTCCTCCTTTTTCACACATATGAGATTTTTAGGCTTAAATTTCAGGTGATGCATAACACTATAGGCAACTTTGTGATTGAATTAATCTGTCCACCCAGAAACGTTTGTTTACCCTGTGTCATTTTGGTTTGAATGGGGTATTTGGTTTGATGGGAATCACAGAAGCTGTGTGGGTTACAAGCAGAACATCCTTCTCTTAGCGGCAAAGTGGAAGCATTGTCGTCAGAGTTTCTCTTTCACATGGCTGGGACTGGATCATCAAGCAACTTCTCACAAGTTGACCTCGACAATATAGGTCATAACCCAGCTGAAGACACAGGTTGTGGTCGACAATGTCGGATTCCTCCATCTTATCAAAAATACAGCGTTCACTGGATGCACGTGTCATCTCCCCATCGCGTTTTTTGAATGGGGACAAAAGTCACATGAGGTCACCACACTACCTAAGGACACTGGGATCCAATTGTCATGTAAATAAATAACACGGAGGATACCCAGCACTTTGATAAATCTGACCACTTTTGGACCATAACTCTACTGACCTTTAATTACCTTTGACCCCCCCCCCCCCCCCACTCGTCTTGAGCAGTGGCGGTATCAGAATTCTTTTTCTGGGGGGTGAACCATCAATAATTTGAGATTGTTTATCAATTGCCAAAAATCTGTCCATTTTTTTTTTGGGGGGGCAAGAAAAAGTTGGGGGTTGGAACCCCCCGGTGCCTCTTTACTGTTGACTGCTCTTGTGAGGGGTAACTGTGGAGTACTACCCAAGGACCATTACATGCAGAGTGCCATGAAAATGAGTGCACATATGTGACCCACAGTTTACAACCCAGGAACAATTTGCGTGACTTATTCCTAATTTTGATCAATCATTCAGAAATATCCAAATCCCAATTCATTCATCTTTACAAAACAGCAGTAGGACTTTAGTTGCCTTTATATGGAGTATCCCACCTAGCCAAGTGAAGGATTTTAATCTGACACAAATGCTGTATCTCACATATGAACACTTTGAGGTATTCTGCTTTTAATTGACCATTTTGTAACAAAAGACTGGAAATGCTAACAGGTACCTATGCTTTCTGTAGATAGTTTCTGTCTCCACTTGGTTGGGTGAATTTGATAGCAAGGCATAACAAATACGGTCTTGAACCTTACTGATTGAGATCTTATGGGATTAACTGGTATTCGCCACACCTTTATTGCAAAAAGGGCGTTTGTCACTGCAACTTGTTCATGGGTAGTAAAAGTGGTCACTATGTGGAACCAGCAGGTAGTTTAAGGTTATCATTTACCTGATAGAACCTACAAAGACACACTACCAAAGGAATACCTAGGTGCCCTCTATGTCAGATGACCAAAAAGTTACATTCTGGTGTTGACCAGATTATTCAATCACAATTGAACTATTTGCTGAATGGAAATGAGTAATACACATGTTTTATAATGCGATAAAATACCAATTTTAAGTGAGAAGATCTGATTTAAAGTATATAAAGTTTTTTCATTTGATAGTAGACCTCAACCCAAACACCCACCTGTAAAGTTTCATTCCAATATTCCAGTTTGATGAACTAAACACTCATTTTTATAATCCCCATAGAAGTACTGTGTAAATTTAAATATTGGTCAACCAAAATGGGGCAATTTCACTCATAGCATCCAACCAAACATCCTTTAGCTCTAAAAATTCCCACAGGTTCAGGAGCAAAATAGTTGCTTTCTAAGATACCAAAATTTTGACCACTTCCAGTAAAATCTATTATCATCTGACATGGCCCTTTAAAGAAAAATTGCGAGTGTTTTCGGTAGGAAAATATGTGCCTGTGCCACTTTAAGGTAGCCTGACCTAATTTATACAATTTTCGTAAAATGGGAATAAGAGTACCGTGTTGTTCCTATAAACGCCCTGCTCTAATAAACGCCCCCTACGTTTTGGGATACCAATTCAAGAAAATTAGCCTAAATCACATGATTTATGGCCGGGACTGTCCTAATCCGTATCAGAATTTCCTGTTTTCACATTGTACATATTTAATTAGTTGGAGCTTTTGACCTCGGAGGTGCGAAAACACGTCCCCCTGCCTCGTTCGTTTGTATTATGGTAATCAGCGAAATAAGCGGTGTAAGGTGATTTTTGCGGGTTTTTGACTTTCCCATTTTTTGACTGTAATAATAAACGCCCGCCCTTTTGAAAATGCCCGCCCACGGGCTTTTTAGGAACAATACGGTAATTCACAATGTTATAGGCAAACAAAAATACAAATTTTTCGAACAATTGCCAGTGTTTTCTATCGGAAATGCCCTGTGCCCCTTTAAGGTACCTGAAACTAATATACACCTTTTCATGTTTAAAACAAGCTAATACACTTAAGTGCAATTAGCCCTTTCCTGCAATTGATGGAGCAAAACCGGTATAAGCACCATCCCATGCACTACTTATCCACCTGTCTCACTTTCCAAAATCATTTTTTTTCACATAAACCAGGCAGTTTTGAGTAGTTAGGCATTGTTGCAATGGCTTTCATATCCATTTTAGCCCTATCAATGGCAGGAGGGCAAAGTACCAAAAATAATACCTATACCTAAATCGTGTAAAAAATACAACCCTTCTTGCCAACACCCCTAAGGCTAATCACTGTGCAAACCAGAGGGTGTTTGAGTCCTTCCCACACTGCACCAGGTTTGGGAAATTTTCACCTCAATAAGGCTGTGATCCACAAAAATTCTCATTCTAACACTAAAACCACCCTGACTTTTAATCTACTCAGTTGTTAGCCACAACGCACATACTGTTTTTTAATCATGATCTGAAATGGCTTGTGGACTTTTTGAACAACTAGCACTGACATGTGTTTAGTACGTATAAGCCCCCTGCAATGGCATTATGGATTGTTTCAAACAACCCTCTGCTATGCAACCAGACACCAGTTTGAGATGTACATTTTCCAATTACAACACCATTACCCTCAAACCAATCCTTGACATCACGCTTGTACCACTTAATGTTCCATCCTTGTCAGTTGCTTCATAATTGCAATTTCTTTTCGAAGTCATGGCTGCCTCTCACATCTCTGTATTTGAGGATGTTTTTGTCATAATAATGTTCGGTATATTGCCTGGTAACCAAAGCCCATTCCGTAGACAGACTGCCACCGTCTCATTCATTAATTTCGGTAAACAACAGCATCATGCCACCTGTTGTCGGACGGAATGATCTGGTAGATTCCCACCTGATGGAAATTAACAGACTTTGATTATGGAATGTCGGTAAAAAAAGTTTCTGGGAAATTTTTATATTTGGAGTGTATTGGTACTTAATAAAGAAATCATAAGAGTGAAGGGGAATTTTGTAATCTTAGGAGGGAAATTTTGATTTTGTTCTCAGGAATTGACATTTCTTTCCAGCCTATGGATTCCTGCTTTTAACTAGATGACTGCTGACTGCACTGTTAGAATGTCACATCAAACTTTGTTTAGTCTATTCAGTGATTTTTATTAAAATTCATCTCAAGTATTAAAAAAATAAGGGTGCAGACCTATGTACTACATTACAATGCAGCCTGGTTCCTCTTTTGAAGCGATCGGGCCAGACCATTAAGGCGCTGTAGGGCATCACACAGCTCTTTCCACAGTGAACCTGTTACCTTCCCGCAGAGGAATATGGCCATTTGTACAACAATGCCTCAAACCTGGGGAATTTGGGAAGCTCCTTCTCGGGAATGTACATGCCTCGCAGAAATCTAGCTGATTGCAACTGACATAAGCTTCTCTGACCTCTATTGGACC
The DNA here is from genome assembly GCA_023653785.1 of Ophioderma brevispina. Classification (NCBI taxonomy): domain Eukaryota; kingdom Metazoa; phylum Echinodermata; class Ophiuroidea; order Amphilepidida; family Ophiodermatidae; genus Ophioderma; species Ophioderma brevispina. The sequence continues at coordinate 13,202 of JAMKCH010015889.1, forward strand.
GCTCGGCCATCCTCAACCGATGATGAGAACAATGGTTTTTACATACATGTATTATATTTCAATAAAATCAAACGTAGAGCCTAACTGAGGAACTGAAGAATTTGCTTCTGTTTAAGAGTTTTTCTACAGCAATGGATCGATAGCAGCTTAGGCTTGAAAACTTACACTTTATGAGAGTAGCGCACAAAGTCAGGATGCAGTATTCGCACATCCTTAGCACTGGTTTGAAATTTGCGTTTTGGGTCTGGTTCCCCCACTGTAGCTTTGATGTAAGTATAAGATCTGCCTTGCGGCTGAAGAAAATGTATCTGAATACCCTGTCTATATCATCAAAAGAAATTAATATTAATTCATGTATTAATTTTTTGTCCACTCCCATCACCCGCAGCATTATGCTGTGACCTGAGTCCGGCCTCTGATTCCCCACATCTGTTTTCCCTGCCATCCTTGATATGCCAAGCTCACATCCCTCATGCACCCCAGCCCCTTCTACACCCTCTGCGTCATTGACGCAAGTCTCTGCAGCACAGTCATGGCAGGAAAAACACACTGGTTGAACCTTTTTCCTGCCACATATACTTTGGTCTCACCTCAATTTGAAGGTGACATCATTATGCGTCTTTCTGCCCCTAGCGTCTCGATCGTGCCGCTTTTATTCGCTTGGCGTATCATGCTATGATTACAAGCATATCGCGCGCGATTCATGGCTAGCTCAACATAATATCGCAGTGACGTCACCTTCACTAAGATAACAAACTATAGTGGCTTTCAATCCTGCCAACCCTACCCAAGTTCCACCGCCAAGTTCCTGCATCATGGCCATCAGCCCACCATCTATATCTCTGTGTAAACTCTACCATTTTACATTGATTTTTTGCTCTTAATGAATATTACCTTCATTAAAATACTGGCTCAGACGTGCTGATAGACAGGCAGGTTTCATGGTAAAGGGCCATCCGCAACATCCCTTAAATTCCAAAATTTATTTCAATCCAATATAGCAATTTAATGTGACGTAAATTTTTTTGGTGTAAAATGTCCCTATAGTTACTAATAATTACCTGCAACCGTAATGACACCCATATTTATGTATATTTATTAATCTGTCCCGGGAGATGGCCAGTGCACAATAGTTTGAAAAAAAAACAAACTAGTGAAGTAGGAAGTATTTTAACAAATAATGCCCATTGTAGGCCGGCAAATTAAAGACACGTCAGTGATTACTCCAAAAGAGTCCAATATTTAAAATTTTGCAGAGGAATAGCTTAAAAGTGAAGATAAGTCTGTAGAATCTTCATAAAATTACTTTTTTTCAACTGAAGAAAAGAATTGGTGAGAAGAAAAGAAAAAAACCACAGGTTCATGATATGATTCTCCATTCAGTCGTGTGTTATTAAGTATCCGTACGGGACAGTAATTACTAATATTGGTCCTTAATTGTTGTCCTTATTAGGGTGCTTCTGGCTTACTATTTGCGATATGTTAAGGCAAACCTGGACTGTGCCGGAACTGCAAAATCTGATTTGATGATTGTATCGATTTTCTGACTTAGCAAATCACTGATAGGCCTTTAAGGAAAATGATGCGTAACTCAAACGTATTGTTAACAATTATTTCTCCAGAATTTGTATTGCAATAACCTTAAGAATAAAATATCAAATTTCAAAGGAGTGGAACATATATTGAACCAATTGACCACGGAGGGCGTAATATACACCCTGCAGAGCTTAGAGCAAAGTGAATTTTACATTGAAGAACTGATGGAAATAAGGCAGGCTAAGATTTAACTGACCCTTGACCCTACTTTTTATTGGTCCAATTGTGTGCTTATGACCCGAGAAGTGACCTGCCGTATGTGGTCAGACATGATATTAATAAAGGTTGATGCCCATCGCCCGCGTTAAAGAATAGGTGGCCATCGTAACCATTTTTGAAAATGATTAAATATTCATTACAGTCATCCATTCGAAACCCGAAACATGAACGACACGCGGCCATAACCTGTTGGTGGAAACGGTGCATCATTCTATGCCAAAATGCGTGAATATATCAATAAATTGGTACACCAGATTATGGAACTCAGGGGGAATATATGAAATAAATTGTTACACCACGCTATGGAAAAGAGTACGCCCTGCGGAAAAAGATGGTTACTTGCTGTGCGCTAGCGGTGGCCATCTGTGTTTGTATATTGAAGTCTGTGGTTGATGACCTGGAAGTGACTTTGAACCTTGGGACTAGAGCAGAGCTTAAATTCGGTGCCCTCAAAATAGCTTTTCACAACCATGGTAACTAAGAAAAAAGCTAGATGTGTCAAATGGCTAAGGGGAAAGGTTTACTATAGGGGTTTTCAAAAATATGAAAGGGTCAACTCGATTGATGAAAAGTATACCAACCGTTGCATGGAATCAAAAAGGGATAGTTTGACCATCTGCAGTTGTTAGTTTTAAGAGTAGAGTTAGTTAAAAAAAGTTCCAAGGTACAATCGGGGTATAAAATTAAATATATCTGATCGTTATGGAAAATGGTGTTAAATTACTTGTCTAATGGTAGAGCCACAAATATATTGTAAAGAATATTTTAGACTTCAACCAACACCACCAACATAAATGACAGTCAGTTGAAATAAATATACTGGTTGTAACATCTATGATAGTGTTGCATTAATGCGGAATGGGCTACAGGGTTCATGGGAGGTCACTAGTCATAGCTCTGTAATTTTATATATAGATCTGTCAAACAAAGAATATATAAAATTACTATCTAGTGTGACCAAATGAACAATTGTATTTACAACCGTGTGAACAACTATCTGACCATTCTGTAAATTTTTACCCCAGGATGACCTTTACTGGTATGTACCAATTTCACTTTAAAAAAAAAAAAAAAAAAAAAAACTCTACCTTTTTTAAACCTTTAGGAGTAGCCCAATAAGTTGGTACGTCTCTTTTAAATGATCAAGAATTATAAATTTTTTTACCTCTTACAAAGTTCCAACTAGTTTATTTTGGTAAATGTGATTACAGTATTTTGGACTATCTCACAGTATATTAACACCATTTTTTTTCTTTTTTCAATTTGTTTGGGTCAAATCATAAAGACATTGGATATTTTAAAAATAAAAACAAATGAATGGGGGCATAATCTTCCTCACATGTGGGGAAGGACTATTGACCAACAAAACACAAATCCTTTTGGATTATCAAATGTGGCCAAAAATATACATTCATAACCATCATACTGACCCTGGTTTTTTAGCCAGCATTGGTCAGATTTTCATTGATTTTCACACAAAGTGTCTCAAAATGCTCAAAGAAGGTGTCAAATTGCTCAAAGAAGGTGGAAATGTCAACGGAAAGGTGTCAAAGTTCAAGGAAGGTGTCAAAATGCTCAAGGAAGTTGTCAAATGCTCAAGGAAGGTGTCAAAATGCTTCATAGGAAGGTTGTCAAATGCTCAGGAGGAAGGTAGTTCAAATGCTCACGGGAAGGTGTCCAAAATCAATTAGGGGTAGCCTTAATTGGGTACTCAGAGGTTATATTGTTATATCATAATGAGCATCTGAGATACTGTAAAGGAAAGGTGGTAAACCTCAGGTGGTTAAATGCAGCCCATACCAAATCAAAATGTGATGTTACAAATATCACTAAGGAGAGAAAACTTGCTAGGGCTACCTTGACCTCATCTGTTGGGATGTCTTTTTTATTAGGTGAGGTCCTAGAGATCTGTCCATAAACACGTAATGAGTTGTGCGAGATCCAACGTCTTCCTCATGCCCTCGACGGAATACAATGATTTTACTCCTTAAAATTACACAAAATAAATGAATGACAATATTCTCATGTATGAGGCTTTCACAACTGGCTCCTCCTTATCTGATAACATCAAATGTTTTCTTGTTCTGTTGCTATGTTTTCACACCCCCTCGGCGTTGCAGTAAAGTGCACTTGCAAGCGTTGGTGCCGCACTCAAGTGTGGCGTAATTTACAAGCCCTAACAAAGATTAACAAAACAAAACACGTGTGACTTCTGCATGACAGTCTTAATTCCCGCGATTTTCTCATGCCCCACAACGAGGTGAAACAGAGTATAGGATGATGTGGTTCAATTGTCATGTCCACTTTCATTTTAAGTTGCTTGTTCCGATTTGTCCATTGTGTTCTCTACTTGATATGAACCCTGGCACTTGCACATAAACACCATAAACCAAAAGTACCTGGGAGGAACAACTAGCCAGTTTTGATGGTAGAACATAACGCACTTGCAAAGCCCTATTCAATACTTGTTTTTAATATTGTATGGTTTCCCCATTAATTTGTCAGTTTTGACGGCTCAAATTTGATGACGACAATATAAAATGCGGGCCCTTTTAGTCTGATATCAAAATCGATACTTCTTCCTGTAAATTGGGGGTGGGGGGGGGGTCCCAAAGACATCGGAACACGCACATTTAATGGTGAGGTTACCAACAAAACTAACTTATACATACTTTCAGTACCATCCATGGCATTTCCATGGTCATTTTGATTGGAACTATGAACTGCATTTTATTGATTCCCAAGTTGGTATATATTTTGTTGACATCCTCTCAATCTGTGTATGAATATGAGAAATACCAAGCAAATTGGCATCAAAAAATGCAGTTCATATTTAATCAAATGACATGGGAAAATGCCCATGGATATGTACTGTAGTCTATTTCCACACTCACTCCACCCTGTAATTTTAGCATTTTTTCTAAAGTTAGCAATTATGTTTCTTGGGATATTAATTCAATTATTTAGGATCATGAAGGGTTCACAGGTCCAAATAAACCAAAAAATATGGTATTCAATGGGAAACTTGAATTTCCGTCAGAAGCACTACCTCCAATAACGCTGTGCATAGGGCCAAAACACAAATGGTTTTTTGTATATAATAGGTCTCTGCTTACTTAATAATTCCGGTGTAAGCTAAGTGCACAGTTACAATTACAATGGCACAATCTCAAGTTCTGAATGAAAAGAGGCCACCTCAGATGTTCCTTGTGGTCCATTTCACAAAGTAAATTTCTGCCTTCCCGCTTTAAGCAGAAATTTAAAAATTCAGAATTAGGGTCAGGTACACAAACACAAAATACTCGGGCCTGGGGGAACTCTTGATATACAAATCTCAACTGTTGTTTTAGTTAAATTAGAACCAGGGATATGGATCACAACATTGCCCAATGAATGGTTTGGAATTTTTTTGTTGACAGCATTTCCCACCAGCATAGTTGACACTTTTGTTCACAAAAGTTGCAAATACTGTTCATAATTTCACAACCGAAACGTGACTTTCTAATAAGGACCGAATTAACAAAAGCACCTTTGGCTAGTATATATCAGAATTAAGAGAATACAACAACCAGGGATGAAAGAGGACCTGAAGGGTATATCCGAGAATAGCATGAAAATGTGTGTGATTTGGGCTAAAAGCCTCCAAAATGGGCTTGAAAAGAAATACATGTTGAGTAACCACCGAAGGCCCAAAATTCAGGCTATGCCCTGAAAACATACATCCCTGTACACAGAGTCATAAAAAGAAGACCCGTTTAGCTACAACGTCTGGCAAACATTTCAACTTACCTGAAAACCATATCATGGCTATCAATTTCTTTGCACTTTGAGCCATTCAAAGGCCGCCGTTGCCGACAACTGCACAACTAATGCATTCTGGTCTTGGTTTAATGGAGAAGTTAAAATTGAGTTATTTTCTTTCTCGTGGGAATAACTTAAGCACATCATGCAATTCGTAATGGTAAATTATTATTTGAAAATGATCAACAAATTGCTTAAAAGAAGAAAGTTTTTTTACTAACAATATTATTGTTACTTAAAGGTGCAACGAGAGATTTCACATATCAGGGGTGTTCTTAAAAAAATGAAAGTACTATTGTTTTGGGTCCTTATGTAGAGCTTTTCCATCACATATATCCCCATCTAAGAGTAGCTGAGAAATGTTCCTTTGGAACAAAAATTGAGAAATTTATACTTTCCTATGAGCAAATACAAAATTCCTTTATGGTTTTTATATTGAAATATAAGCAAATCAAAATTGCCCTTTTTTTCTCTCTTTTAAGACATTTCCCTGTAACCCAATACAAGGTAAGAAATCTAAATTGAAGTGTCTAATCTATTAAATTAGTTTTTAATCAAAAAAAACAAAAAAAAATTTTGGGTGCCTCAAAATCTCTAGTTGCCCCTTTATTTTATTACTTTGGGACTGAGGAGTTAAATTGGTAAAGCAATTCGTCTTTCATTATGAACAATCCAGAGACAATGTTTGGTTTGGCCATAATTCCCTTAGAAAAAAACAAATATTGCATTAAAGTGCTTTTGGTGATTCTTTGCACTTCTGTCCAATGTTTTTGTTCACTAGATATCCACTCAATAAAAGTGTAATTCCCCAAATTATAGGACTATTATTTCTGTCTACATATGGACAAAAAATCCAAAATTAACAACATTTTTTGCACTGAGGTAGTTTCACACACTTCTCTGAAAAAAAATATTATATTGTTCTTACGATACAAACCATACGAGGGTTTAGTGTAAGAAGGCCCCGTCTGCAATATCTGCCATTTGATCAGATGTTCTTATTGAGTGTTATAACCTGCCAAATCTAACATGTGGTCACAGATGAAAATATTGTTCCTTCAATAAGCAGGTCCATGTTCTGGGAACTGTGTGGGAAAATGTCAGAACTAACCACACAGGGAAAGGAAGTTGGGCAATAGTCACTTTATCCCCCTGGTACTTTCGCCTACACAATCACAACTGAGCAATTCATATGCGTAGCATTCATAAAGTAAATTACACTTTTACTTTTCCCTCCCCTGTCTAACCTATGACCTGTAACTGATGTCAGTAAACAGATTCACAGAAGGAGCATTGGGGTTACAAGTTTGATCACAATCAGATCAAGTTTTTTTTTTTTTATTTGAGCCCCTTTAAATTTCAGACAATGCTGATATGGACAGAAGAGAGACTGACGAAAAGAAACACAGAAGAGGAAATGTGAAATCCCTGAGGATAGTTACAAATCAAACACCAACTAGGGTATTCTATTGCTTTACCTTCATATGACAAATTAGTCCTTGGTATAACCTGAATCCAAAAGGCTATTATACTTATCAATCTTCATACTCAATCTCTGGTTTGATACACCGTTATGCACATCAACCATTCCTGTACTTAGACGGACTAGATTGCTATGACCAGGACTTACTCATCATCTTATGCTGCATAGACGTAGGACATGTCCCTTTGGAAACAAATTTTAGAAATTTCTACTTTCCTATAGGAGCAAATACCAAAATTCAACTTATGTTTTATATTGAAATATAAGCAAATCAAAATGCCCTTTTTGCTCTCGTTTTAAGACATTTCTGTGCCAAATCAAGGTAAGAATCTATTGAGTGTCCTAATCTATTGAAATTAGTTTTATGAACAATATTTGGGTGCCTCAAAAATCGCTCGTTGCTTTACTTTTATTACTTTATGGACTGAGGAGTGAATTGGAAAGCAAATTCGTCTTTCATATATGAACAAATTCAAGAATGTTTTGTTGCCATATTTCCTTAGAAATAAAAAATATTGCATTAAAGGTTGCATTTGGTATTCTTGCCCTTTCTGTCCCATGTTTATTGTTCCTAGATATCCTCAGAACAGTGTATTCCCCAAATTTAGGACTATTCATTTCGTCTACTATGGACAAAAAATAACAAAATTACACATGTTTTGCACTGAGGTAGTTCACAACTACTTCTCTGAAAAAAAAATATTATATTTGTCTTACTAGACCATATCGAGGGTTTAGTGCCAGAAGCCCCCATCTGCAATAGCTGCCCATTTTGCGATGTTCTTATGGGTGTTTATACCTGCCAAATCTAACATGTGGTTCACAGATTAAATATTGTTTCCTTCATAAGCATGTACAGGGTTTCTGGGAACTGTGTGGGAAAATGTCAGAACTCTACCAACACAGGAGGGGAAGTGGGGCATAGTCACTACTTCCCCGGTACTTCCCTGACACAATCCAACAACTGAGCCACTTCATATTGCGTATGCAGTTCATAAGTAATTACACTTTACTTTCGCCTGTATAACCTAGACCTGTACTATGTCAAAGTTTAAACCGATTCACGAAGGAGCATTGGGACAAGTTTGCTCAACTCGATCAGTTTTTTTTTATTTGAGGCCCCTTTAATTTCAGACAATGCTGATCTGGACAGAAGAGATGGACAGAAAAAGAACACAGAAAGAGAATTTAAAATCCATGAGGATAATTACACAATCAAACAACAACAGGGTATTTCTATGCTTCCCTGCATTGACAATTATTCCCCCCCCCCCCCTTTGGGTATCCCTGAATCCAAAAGGCATATTATACTTCATCAATCTGTCATACTCATCTCTGTTGATGACACCGTTATGCATCACCATCTGTACTTGAGGACGGAATAGATGCGATGACCAGGACTTACTCATCATCTTATGATGCATAGACGTAGGACATGTCTGGTGAAGACAAATTTAAAGTGACAGGAGATTTTTTGAGGATACAAATTTCTCTCAAATTGCACTGGATCGGTCGTAGACCACCTACCTGCAAAACCTTGTTTTGAAATTGCCTGCTATCGTAATCGTCCCTATAGAAAACCATGCTTTGAATTTCTGTTGTGCACGACAGAAATGACTAAATCATCATCTTATTACACAAAGATGGCATATTCAGCTTATACACTTCAGGTGTGATCTAATACATTGGTAAGCATTCCAAATATGCAAAAAACCAGGGTTCCAAAAAAAAATTGGGGATGCTTCTTTCTGGAAATGTCCTCATGTCTCTTTAAAGGTGCAACAAGAGATTTCAACTCATCCATATTTTGTGTGATATGTAGTGTTTTCATATAGATTAGACACTCAATAGATCCCCTACCTTTTATCTTGTTACAGAAATAACTTAAAACGAAAACAAAAAGCGATTTGTATTATATTTCAATAGAAAACATAGGCTCAATTTCCTATTTGCTCCTATAGGAAATTAGGAATTTCACAATTTTTGTACCAAAGAAACAGTTCTCAGCTTAATCCTTTCAGATGGGGATATTTTTGATAGAAAGCTTTACACCAGTGCCAAAATTTGAATTGTTAAATTTTTTTAGGGACACCTGTTCAAGCTAAACAAGTTTTATTTTTTTGAGATATGGTGCAAAATTGGTAGCGGGATGAAAAAAGGAAATTTATCATTTTTCCAGACAGCATTAGAGAAATCTTTTACCTATCACCTGTTGAAGTTTGTTTTAAATTCCAATAAGAGGTGGGTTAAAATGATTTATCAAAGCTGTCATAATTGTTGACTCAATTACATTATTTTCTCAGATTCTTTGTTTTCGAGGCATTGTCATATCCTGGGATCCGAATGTCCTATTACGGTGGGGTTTTAATGAAAGCTTAAAGGTGCAAGGAGAGATTTCAAGTCATCCATATTTCAGTGATACATGTATGTAGTGATTTCATATTAAAGAAACTCAATAGATTCCGTACCTTTTGTTTCGCTACGGAAATAACTTAAAGGTACATTTCGTGATTCCAGCACCTTCTGTTTTATTGATTGTTCACTAGATATCCTTGAGAAAAGCTTATTCACAAAATTTGAGTTGATCCCGATCTTGCGGTTTTGTGTTATGAGCAATTGCTTGTTTCCCACGGACCATAGGCCACTGTGCTGTAATTTCTGTCTGTTTACGGACAGAAAATACAAAATTGCGGATTTCTTACAGATACGACTGAATTTGCACGTAAGATTAGGTACACGTGGATTACTAAGGCTAACAGTTCAGATGATATAAGAATCTCAACTTTTTTTAGGTAAGTCGGGGGGACGAGGCTGTGGATCACGAAATACCCCTTTAAAATGAAAACAAAAGGTGATTTGTATATCCTTATATTTCATTAGAAAACATAGGCTGAATTTCCTATTTGCTCCTATAGGAAATTAGAATGTCACAATTTGTGTACCAAATTAAAGAAACAGTTCTCAGCTTAATCCTTTCATATGGGGATATTTTTGATAGAAAGCTTTACACTAGTGCAAAAATCAGAATTTTCAATTTTGTTAGGGACACCTGCTTCAAGCTAAAAAAGTTTTATTTTTTTGAGATTATGGTGCCAAAAATGGTAGCGGATGAAAAAAGGATAATTAACATTTTTCCAGACAGCGTCCCTGTCCAGAGGATCTTTTTGCCTATCACCTGTTGCCAAGTTTGTTTAATTCCAGCAATGGCGAGTTAAAATGATTTATCAAAGTGTCATTAATGTTGGACATCAATTACATTATTTTCTCAGATTCTTGTTTTCGAGGCAAGTGTGTCAGATCCTGGGATCCGAATGTCCTATTACGGTGGGTTCGGTTTGATGGGTGGCGGTTTTAATGAAAGCTTTAAAGTGCGCAACGAGGAAGATAGATTTCAAGTCATCCATATTTTCCGTGATATGTAGTGATTTCATATTAAAAGAAGAACTCAATCCACCCCGATTCTGTACACCTTTTGTTTCGCTACGGAAATTAACTTAAAGGTAACATTTTGTAGATTCCAGCACTTCGGTTTTCATGTTTGTTCACTAGATATCATTGAGAACAAGGGCTTATTCACGAAAATTTGAGTGATCCCGATCTTGCGTGTTTGTGTTTTTCATTGGGGGAGAAATTGTTGGTTCCCACGGACCCATAGCCACTGGCTGTATTTTCTGTCCGTGTACGGACAGAAAATACAATTGCCGGATTCCTTACCAGATCGACCGAATTTGCACGTTATTTAAGATTAGGTAAGTGGATTACTAGGTTAACAGTCTCAGATGATCATAATGGAGAATTTCAACTTTTTTTAGGTAAGCGCGATCTTTTGGGGAAGAGGTGTGGAGCCGATTAATACCATCTTTAAAATGAAAACAAAAGGGATTGTATACTGCTGTTATACTTCATTAGAAAACATAGGCGCTGAATTTCCTATTTGTAGTCCTATAGGAAATTAGAATGTCACAAAATTTGGTACCAAATCAACGAAGAAACAGTCTAGCCGTAATACTGTTCACGTATGGGGATATTTTTGATAGAAAAGCTTGACACGTTAGTGCAAAAATCAGGAATTTCACCTTTTTAGGAACACCTGTTATTTGAAATCTCTCGTTGCACCTTTAAATAGTGCTCTTTAAGAAAATACCAAACCAAAAATCAATTTTGGTCAACTTTAGACTCATTTTGTTTGATATGATATAGGCCTCTAAAATCAGCAGTGATTTTTTAAGCTTTATCATAATGGTGAGCTAGGTTGACACAAAAGGAGGCCAATTATTTCTGGTGTGCTGTGCCCAAAACTGACATGAAAATGATATTTTGGTATGCATTCATAGAAAAAAGTGCTGTGTGTGCCAAGATACCCTTTAGCATGGTGTTCTTTTAGGCATGTAAACGTTATACTGTTATAGCATGACACAACTCAAGGCCTGTTTACCGTAAAAGAAAATGTGGTAGACATGTACACGTAGTGGTAAAAAAAAGCATGCTTAAAGCAATAACAGCACCCCCAATTTTCAAAATTTGAGATTCTTGCACAATTGTGTTGGTAATTGTCTAGTAAGCTATACCTGCGAGTGGTAATACTAAAAAATGCGTATTTGTCATAAAAGAACCACTTTTGTAATAAGAATCAGGATCCCTGACGGTAATTTAATGGCGGACCTGGAAATGCCAAATTTATGTCCGTCCATGATGAAATAGTGTCACCTCACGAAAATTACCTCTAACTTCACTAGCCTGAACCGACAGTTCTTGTGTTTTGCGACCATTCATGTTGGCCTCACTTGCCATCCCGTTCTTGGTTCAGGAACACCACTCTTTGGGTTCTCTCTTCATCGATTATTATTTGGCATCATCTTTATGTTATTTTATGAGCTGAAGCAATAATCTGACAGTGGAAGAATAAAGCTGTTTGTGTTCATGCTGAACTAATATACTTTTTGTCTGTTACATCTTCTTCTTGACTCATGGACTGAGATATTGTAATATGGAGTATTGTTGGCCAGCCGCTACCTGTACTGACCTGCAAACATAACTGTATGTAAATACTCCCGTGTTACATACCTGTTACAGATATGCACAAATCTGATTTTTGATGATTTTTTTTTTATTTTCTGATTTAACAAATCACTAATAGTGCCTTTAACAATACTTCCTAAGCTACACACACAGTTATGTTGCAATCATTACTATCAGATGGAGCTGGATGGTACATTTTTGCATAACACATCCTGTGTATTGGAAGAGGAAGTACACAATATATAATGCAACAATACATATCTAGTCATTCTTATAATAGTTTCAATATGTAGCAAACCCTTGCCTCATGTGACACTTACCGACTGACTGAATGACTTGTCCAATCTGAAAATAAACTCTGTACTGTTTGGGTTGTATTGCAGATAAGTATCTGTGTTGTAGTGCCTTGAAGTTACAGTGTTCTTGGATGGGGTCACTGGCTGATTCCTGACAACTTTTTCCAAAGACTTTCTTTTCCTGTATAACAATTGAAGCATAGTTCAGAGTAGTGAGAGGAATGCATTTTTTTTAAGTCAGCATTTGCATAGTATCCCAGGGGAACCACTTGCAAGCCTTTCCTTAGCCGGGCGCCTTTTACCCAGTGGTTCCCAAGTTTTGGCGCTCGGTAAGACAGAAAAATCGGCACCCGGGTGCCGGATTTTGAAAGCAAAATTGCGCCCGGTCCTTTGGTGTACTCAATTCCTGAATTAAAAGTTATTGAATACTTTCGTTTGAAAAGGCATCCGAATTGGTTTTGAAATACAATTACACAACATAAATTGTTATTTCAGTGCACATTACCGCC